>JANHGB010025681.1:0-20327 GCA_026283785.1 Coracopsis vasa | reverse complement strand
AGTAGAGGGGCAGGATCACCTCCTTTGACCTGCTGGTCACGCTCCTTTTGGTGCAGCCCAGGATATGGTTGGCTTTCACTTGAAGACCAGAAATTAAGTTATTTCATGAAATGGAGAGAAAAGAATTGGCTACTTGCAGAGTTTCCTTGGACCTTTCTTGGCCATGCCATGTAGCAACTTTCTTAGACAAAGCTCCTGGTGTTCTAGATCAGGCACTTCAGTGGTTATAGTGAAAAAAATGTTGCCTTCAGTTTTTTTGTTTTGTGTTTTTTTTTTTTTTTTTGCTTACATTAGAAGGTTTTCTTCAATATCCATCTAAATTTGGTATATTGTGGTTTAGGTGTGTGTTGTGTCACCATCTTGCCTTTTTTTCTTCCCTCCTCTCCTGGTTTAATATTAGATAGATTAATATTAATTTATTGTATAGTGTAAAAGGCACATGATGTTTCTGATTTTGCAGCATTGTGTCTTCTTAGCTGAGATATTTGGTGTGTATTTTCCTCTCTCTGTTTTGTTTGTTTAACTCCTTTCTACGCATATTTCTACATTAGTAATTCATCAACTTGAATAGTTTAGGAAAAAATAAAGCCTGAGTTAGGTCTGGTTCATGTGTGGCTTTGTTGTTTTGTAGATTTAACAGAATTATATGTATATTAGAAAATACTTTTGGTTTTAAGTGCATTCATACAAATACAGTAAACTTGATGCTAGTTAGCATATTGCTACCAAAGTGGCAAGCCAGTGATTTCAGTAATCTGGCTTCCCAATGAAGCATTTTCAGTCAGAACATTGCTCCCCTCCAGTGTCCTGACTCACTGTGATGAGATAGCTGGCTTTTGTTTGCACCCACCAGCTCTCTGTTAGTATGTTGATGTAAGTATGATCCTTGTGCTGGAATATGTGGAGTTTTTTTTCTGTCAAATACAGAAATTAACAACTCATCTTCTGTTTTCATGTATACAACTAGTCTTGTTATCTCTGAGAAGTATTCAAAACAGCAGGATAAGAAGTTCACTGAATAATTATTCTTTCTTTTCTCCCATCTCTAGAACAAAGGAAGAATTATGCACGAGACAGTGCCAGCAGCATATCTGAAACTTCCCAGTATCACGTAGAGGTGAGATGATGAGTGGAGTTATAGCTTTCAGTTATTTTTGCCTACATATTTTTTGAGGGTGCCTATGCTTGAAGGCATATGCATCTTCCAAAACATCCTGCCAGCCCGAGGTCACTTCAGATTAGATTACACTGAAATGTCTCAAAATCTGTAGCTTTGCCATAATGAGCTGAAATTTTTATGTAGAAGTATGTAAGCAAAGTTGTGTGTAGTTTGGCAAATGGACAGGACTTGTCAATGGGATATCAGTTCAACGTGTTATGCTGCCCTGTCTCTGAACCTGGCTTGTTGCAAGCTTGAGGCAGAGCTGTTGGCAAGGGACATTTATTTAAAATTAATACTTTAATCAGTTATAATCAGCAGGGATGACAATATTCAGAAAGTGCTGAGCATTAACCACTAAAAGCCCAAATTTGTCTACTACATAGTAAAATATATTCTGCCTGTAAAGATGCTTCTCCAGCATGAAGTGCAAAGTATGTTACTTCCTATCTTAAGCTGCTTTGCAGAAGTACTGCATGCTGCTGTCATATTTTATTCAGGAGTAGATATATTTAAAATATTCAGCAAAGTAATCCTGGGTGCCCATATGTAGCCTGTTCAGCACTTTTGGATGCAGTGCTTTGTTCTGTAGTCTTACTTTGGCACAAACTTTCTCCCACTGCCATCAGAGCACTATTATGGGTTAGGCCAAGTCTTGCAGATACTGTAGGTTCTCAGCTCATTTTTATTCCCTGGATTTTAAATTAGATGTAAATCGTGAGATCATATGCAGAAGAGTCTTAATTTCAAGTGCTTCTATCCTATGATCAGCTTGCAGGTGAATAGTTGTGTTGCTTCTAATTGTCTATATTTCTTCGGTTTCTTCATAACGGTTTTGGTACTGTACTGGCATAAAAATTAGTACTTGTATTTGAAATCTAAGCATTCCTGTGTGAGCAGCCAGTAGACAGTTTGTTTAACTTTACTTCTTAATTCTTTGATTATATGCAGCTCCCGTCATTACTAACTGCTGTTATCCTGTAGTAGAAGAAAGCACAATTAATTCTTCTTTGTAGTTTTGGTTGGTTTGTTTGTTTGTTTGTTTGTTTTTAAGTTCTTTAAAAGATAAATGTCAGGCGCATATTAAAATTGGTTCAGTTTGAATGAACGTAACCAGGTCTTCAATAAGAATGTGAAGCTGTATTTATGCCTGGATAAAATGAAATAGTTCTATGGGTTTTCTTGCATAGTTGTCATATTGAAGGAGAAATTGTCAAAACTGTAGTGACAGGGAAGCTAGTTGAGGTGATGTCTGTGAGGTAGTATTCAATTTCTAGAGCATTAATTGAATCTGGAGAATATTCCAAGTTGATGGTGAACAAAAATAGTTAGTACACCACATTTCTGCTGTGATCTGCATAAAAGAAGCGTCTAGCCTGTCCATAAGGTATCCCAGTCAGATGCAAGCCCATCATGATAGGCATTGGCATGCTAGCTGGTATCTCTGGAAGAGATGAGGGCACTCCCAGTTGGAGTGGTGATGGAGGTACACAGGCAGTGTGTTTCTGGAAAGCTTCTGCTGGGGCTTTCTGGATTCAGCTTGCCAAGAGGGGCAGGTTTTCACTCCTCAAGGAAGCTAATTAAATGCTCAAGATTTAATTCTAACATTGCTATGTGAAAGATGTCAGAATATGCCTTCAAGTCTAACTGCTTGCTGTGGTGAAGAAATGAAAGAGGATGACAAACAGTGAGTTGCAAAAATCAGTTGACTTCAAGTGGCATCATGGACTAAACAACCTCTTTTACGGCTTATGGGTGGGATCTGTCATATACAAAGGCACTTTCATTCATTAATAATTTGCATTGCTATTTCCTGGCAATTTGAATACTGACACTGCCTAGCAGTGGGGAAAATTACAACTTTTTTTTTAAATGTACATCCCATTCACTAGCACTTGACTACCTTTGTTCTGGACCGAAAAGAGGCAATGATTACAGTGGATGATGGAATAAGGAAGCTGAAATTGCTGAATGCCAAAGGCAAAGTGTGGACTCAAGATATGATTCTTCAAGTGGATGACAAAGCTGTCAGTTTGGTGGACTTGGAATCAAAGGTAAGGTCTGTGAGTGGCAGTCTCATTTTCAGAGAGAGGAAGAGAGAAAAAGGAAACAGGCAGAAAAAATGATGTAGGTGAGATTTGGTATTTTAATTAGCTTATTATCACTTTCCCTTTTTAACTCTTGCAGCTTTTCTGAGATCAGGACGTTGCATAGTAAGGTGGTGTTTTGTGTTTGTTTTTTCTTTTCTCTTCCGGCAGAATGAACTGGAGAATTTTCCTTTAAGCACAATTCAACATTGCCAAGCCGTGATGAATGCATGCAATTACAATTCAATTCTTGCATTAGTGTGTAAAGAACCAACCCAAAACAAGCCTGATTTGCATCTTTTCCAATGTGATGAGATTAAGGTAAGATAGTAATGGAGATCTGTTACAACTTACTCAAATAGAGGAAATACTGTGAATTAGCAAGTACAGTGGATAAAATCAAATGATCTGATTCTTAGAAAATAATTCTGTTTCTTTTTTTCTTACAAATATGCTTGAAGTTTAACGCACTTATGTTATTCACGCTACTTACAGTATGTTAGTAAATGTAGTGCGTTACTGTCTTGTAGGAGACTAGTCCAGTATGCAAGCTGAATCCTTAGTGCATGTGCAAATATATTGTTACTCTAAATATTGATTTTTGGGCTCTGTAGCTGTTCATTTAGGTTTGCAAATGAGGTAAAACAGATGGAATATGTATGTGGTGTGCTGTCATGTTTCTGAAGAAAGTGGTGTAAAATAGATTGCTTTATCACATATTTATCTTATAATCTGTAAAGAACTCATCTAAGCCTTTAATCTTACCTAGTCTTTGCCATTTTTCTGCTCTTTTTGTCACTGAACAATAAACCTCCATATTCTCACCTTTCTGCATCTCTGCTCTGCTGGAGTGATAATGAAAAGGAAAATACTACTTTCAAAACAAGGGACAAAACAAGGAAGGAGATTGTTCATCTCTGATTAAAATATTTCCTTAAAGTGTTAACATTTTTTTAATGTATTCTGCAATACTTCTTTATTTCCAGGGTTCTAAATTCTAATTTCTGTTAGTTATTCTATATAATTGGTGTGTCTTTCAATACCAATTGATAATTTCATGGGGATATTTTAAAATTCCTTTGCAGTAGTTCATACCATTGTCTTAAAAACAACAAATTGCTAATCACACTATGCAGCCGTTTTGAAATTGATATAGTGAGATTGGTGTGAAGATAATTGGCTAATTGTGGATTTGTTGTGTAGAATTTGCTGTTCAGTGAAATTTGGGTTCCTGTGAAAAGTTCAGGTGGCATTATGTTAAATAATGCAGGGATCCTTTGTGAGCTCTAATTGGACCCAGCTTCCCAAAGTGTAGAGGTGGTCTCTTTCCATCAGACTTTCATGTTTTGAAGTTGTTCCTCTGTGTACAAGTGCAGTGCACTTACACATGACTTGGAAGTCCAGGATCTCCCTTTTCTTCCGAGATATTGTTTGAGTCTGTGAGCATACCCTAGGTTTTGTTCCTTACCCTGGAGACTTGGCTGTTTTGGAAGGTTAGGTCTTTCTCCCATGCTTTATTGATGCTTTTGATTAGAAGTTACCATGAACCCCAGGAGCCTCTGCAATCGAAAATTAGTCAAAATTAATAATACTTGGGGCAGTCAGTATTTTCTAAACAAAGAAAGTATGCTAAATAGTAAATATAAAGAGTATGATTAATGGAATTCTTCTGGGTTTAAGTTCCTCAAATCCCCTTAAGTTTTTTCCTGTTAACTCTTTAACCCTAATGTATTCCTTGTCTGTAATCTGTAGTGTCTTCTGGTTACAGCAGAAGTTACACATTCCTCCCAAAAAGTTACGTACATCTTCCCTATGAGGCACGAAGGAAGATGTGGACCTTGTATAGTGAGCCAGACACTGACATACTCGGGCTTTGACAGCCTGTGTAGGAAATTAATTTGTCAGCTGAAGGCACATAACAGAATCCTTTGAGAAGCTGTGACCTATTTAATGAAAGATCTATTAAACTAATGCCTTAGACATGCATCAAACTTTCACTTGGGGGCCACTGGTGGAGGCAGACTGTGGTTATGGAGAGGCAGGAACCTATGGATGTGCTGAAAAATTCATCTTCTGTTACATTGAAGAGAAATTGGGGGCTATCATTATTTCTTAAAGGAAGCTATTTCACTACCAGTTACTTTCCTAAACTTTTATGTTGCTACTATCTATAGCAGATATTTTAAATTTTTTTTTAATAGAATGTCTTTCCCCTAAAATACTTGAGAAAAACAAAAATAACTTATTCAGAGGGGAAAAAATAGCTTATACAAGAATGGTGGACTTGAGATAATTATAGCTGTTCAGACAAATTTGGTATCTAGATTACATACTCATCTGATGATAATGCTTGAGGTTGGAATAGTGACAAAAATACTAACTTGCAAACAATAGCATTGTGTATTCCTTTGTTCTGTGTATATGTAAAAGAATTTACCCCAGAACTTTTAAATAAATGGCATTTGATAAAGTAATCTGGAATCTAAAGTGCATGAGTAGGTACTTATTTCATATATATGGATAGCCTAGCTGATAATTGATGATTTCTGCTTCTGTCTCTTTAGGCTAGCTTTATACATGAAGATATTGAAAGTGCGATCAGTGACAGCAAAAGTGGGAAACAAAAGAAGAGGCTTGAAACACTGAGGTAAAAACCTAACTTCTTGTCAGTATATGGGTTTATCAAATAGTGTTACAGCATTCAGAAGCTCTTCAAGTCTGTGCGCTGTCTTTTACTCTTTTCTGCTAGTTGAAAATATACTTCCAAAACCATTTGTAGAAACCTTGCTTTAATAATTATCTATGCTTTTTCAATTCATAACATCACTCTTACCTTTCCCAATTCTACCTTAGTGAGGGGAATAGCTGACATCAATGCCAGACGCCAGGGAATAGCATTGCGTGTCTCAATTCTCCATATGGGTCAAGCAGTTCGAATTTAAATGAAAAATGAATGCTCCATAAGTCCAAATAAGTAAGATTATGTTAAAAGGGTTTGGGATCTAAAGATGTTAAATGAAACAGCAACTGTAGGTGGAATAATCTTCCTGCCTGCCTGTTCAATGATGCTGAAGACTTCTTGTTTCCCTGGTAGTAAAAGCTTCTCTGCCATTTGGAAAATGTGGAGGAAAAAGAGACTGTTGAGTTCAGAGAAGAGTAATACAGAAATGAAAGATAGCCGACAGAGGCATAAAACCAAAGGCACAGGTATATTAGATACTGAATGGCAGTGGTGGTAGTTTGTTGAAAAGTTAGTATGTGACTGCATCCTGATAGTATCTCTCAATAACACTTAGTTTTATGGTTGAGATAGAGAAGTCTTTGCTGGACAAAAATTATTAAGTAAAAATGTCACCATTACATGAATGAGTTTGTAACAGTCTTAGCTACCTGTTAAATTCTGAAAATTTATGAAGTTTTCCCAGAGTAATGGACACTCCTATAAAAACAAAACAAAACCAGAACTGTGTCTAACTTTATCTGAGGATTTAAAATTAAATGGGTAGACTTTACTGTTTGTGGGACTAACAAACAGGTATAAACACAAAGAGGCAGTTCAGGACCCAAACACATTGGATGTTCAGGGAAACTAATGAGATATAATTGGGAAAATTATGTAGGTCAGTACATCTGATGGAAAAATAGTCCGAGATATCAGTCTCTGAGGGCTTATGAAGTGAAGAGGTCACGAGTACTTAACGCCGGTTACTTTTTGTTGTGTCATGTACGTGCTGGCATTGGGAGGAAGGAAAGGTGAGGGAAATATTTTATTGTTCAGTGTTCAAAGACCAGATAACAGTTGACATTTTGTGTTGTTGAATGTGGTGGGATTACAAAAAGGTGAATTTAAGGTGAAGATCTTGCTTTTGCATAAGGGCATGGGGAAGGGATGGGATGTGTGTGTGTATAGCAGGACTTGTTGGGATTTTTTTGTCTGTTGGTATCAAGCTGTAGATTGACTTCAAAGACCTCTTTCCTTATGGTATTTAAAAGTACACCAGGAACTGGAAAACTGCAGATGGGAACACTGATACATTTGTATCAAGACAGGTTGTAAAAAGGAAAATCAGCCAGTAAATTTAATTGGTTTTGTTGGTAGGGTTTTGAGAATCAGGTGGTTGACAACCTATCAAATTTAGGGACTAGATGCTCAACTTGTGATTGCTGAAAGGTAGCTTCTAATGAAAACTTTCACACAAAATGGAAGTCCAGCCAGTAGACTGCATATGGTGATAAAAATTCCCTCTACTAAACCCAAGCCACTGAAATTACCTGTGTAAACTGGCAGATCTCTAGATATCATGTTCTCTGGCTCAATCTGAGGATTTCCCATGTGGCTAGGTGCCGAAAAGATTTGCTTACCCCGTCATGGAGTAGGTTTCCTACTTGTGCTTAACACATTTACACATCGTGATCTTGAGTACTGCTTACTTGGCAAGCCCATACTGTGTTCAACAGTAAAAGAGGTCCTTGTGAAATCTCCTTGTCTTCTCTGATTAAGCAGAAGAAAATAGAATGTTTTTCCTTCAAGTGTCACTTGTGGGCTTTCTATTTTTCCTCTAGAATGATATCCAAAGCTGACAGTGCCATCCCACCGCCGCCGCAGGCACCTGCCCCTGTGCCACCAGGGACCATCACCCAAGTGGACGTGAGAAGCCGCGTGGCAGCATGGTCTGCATGGGCTGCTGAGCAGGGCGAGTGTGAGTATTCCTGGGAGCCCACCACCGCACAGTGCAGTGGCAAATGGTTGTTCTGGGCAGCATGTTCGTGTGATGCAAAAATAATTTGGAAAGATCACTTTCATAATGATTTACAGTAATTGAATCCAGATACAGAAATGGCTGTACAAGGTCACCCCTCTGCACTGAGAGCAGACAGGAATATTCTCCTAGTCTAATTTGAAATGCCCCAAGCCACCATTGCCTGATCTGGGGAATAAGACCTGACTGTCATAATGTGACTTGTCAGTTACTTGCGCTTATCCATTTTCTGCATTTCTGTTCGGAGCTGGTTTTACTTGTGTTTAGCTGGGTGGGGGTATGGGCTACCAATTTTAACCTGGGCTTTTTTGTAAATGTAGTAGTAACATTCACGGTAACCAACACTATCATAACTCGAGTAATTTAATGATTCTTTTTCAGTAACATGAAGAGTATAGGTCAGATATTTTTGAAAATTAAAAAATATAATCATGGATTAAAAGGTGACTTGAGATCAGCACTATTTATTTATTGTAGGCTTATCTTTATAATGGCTTGTATGGCTAAACTAGTTCTTTTTGTTGTTGTTGTTATTGTTTTGTTTTTTCCTTTTATTTTAAGCCTTAATCAAAGAATGCTGCAGCATTTCTTACGGGTTTGGATTTTTTTTGTTTGGTGAAGGGGGTTTTTCTGTTTTTTGTTTTGCCTCCTCCCTTTCCCCCTTATGGAAACAGTTTTTTATGTATCAGATTTCTTTGAAAAAAGATTGTTTTTGAAGCAATAAATCTCCTTCTGTAGAATAGACTGTAATAAGGTGAAATTGAGACCTTTTCTGGGTCATTCGTTTGGTTGTTTTTTGTTTGGTTGGTTTTTGAATAATATTAAAATTTAAGAATCAGAAGTCATTAACCATGGAGTCTTTTTATTGTTCTTGATTTATTAAACTCTATCGGTCAACAAAGTACACGACTATGCTGCAGTATTATATCTGTCTTGAGTAAAGGCTAGTTTGTTCTTCTGCTCGACTTCTCCTCACTTCAGAAAAATGTCATTAGTTTGTCAGGTGTCTTGCCAGACCACTTGTGGATCTGAGTTCCTGCAGTTTCTTTTATTCCACTTGTGGATCTTTTCTAGAATGTATTTACTAAAATCTCACCCGTTGAAAAATGCAGTGTAATATTTAGTGTGACTTAAAAATGCAGAACTTATGGTTTCTCAGAATGTTAACCCTTGTTGTTTTTCAATAAGTTACTGACTCTGTCCATTGTTATTTAGAAATACCAGTTCTATCACATCATTACCTCCCATTTCTGTGTTGCCAGACTTTGTACTCCTTTTTGCTAATTATCTTTTACCGTAAATTGTCTTTGAAGTCATGGCTACACTCTTAATTGCTTACTTCTGCTGGAGTAGCTTTCAGCATATTTGCAAATTGGGATGATTTCTCATTACATTGTATTTATAAACTGCCATTTCTGCAGTAATTTTTTTTATTTAGAACTTGGGTAACCACACTTCTGTGGTTAACTTCGTTCATTCAGCTAAGCTGACTGAAAGCATACACCTAAGATTCCTGTGAGACTTTAAAGGATCAGGCAAGATTTTCAGGTTGTGTGGAGTCCTTGCAAAGTGAATGGTGCAAACAGTTTTGTCCATCTTTTTCTTACAGTAGTATAGTTCAAAGCATAAGCTGTATAGGAAGTTTTGATTACTAATGTCATGTATATAGATGTCTTATTTTCTTCTCTTTTCTGCAGTTGAAAAACATAGACAATACCATGATCAAGAAGAAACAGCAGAGATGATAGCAGCCAGGATTGACAGAGATGTTGTAAGTGATAAACTACAAGCGATATTGCTTAATGTTTGTGAAATCTTGCAGCTCTACTTCATGGGAAGCCTTTTTCCACATGAGGAATTCAGTTCTGCAGGAAAGCATTCCAGGAAGCCTATGTTTGGGTGGTAGACCTAAAAGTGAATAGGTGGTAGTTCTTTCTCTTACTTTTTTTCCCAAATCAAAAAGAGCGACTGAATGTTCATATAAAAGTTTCTGCTATGAGGAACTAGAAATACAAATAGTAGTTTTGTCTGGTAGACCAAATTGAGCTAACTTTGTAAGGATAAATAATTCCATCAATTTAGTGGGACTTAGACATGTGCAATATCTGGAAAATAAGCATATGGTCATTTCTGAAGACAGTTGGACCATGTATGTGTATAACCTAAACTTTGCTTGCCTATATGAGCAGGTCCTACGATGTATGTAATATCAAAGGTTGTCCCATTTGTCAGTTTTAACTTTCTACTTTTCCACTCTGCCCTCAGCAACATCAGAGAGTCTTGAGGAGGGCATGTTGGGGCCTGCTGAATTGGTGTATGTGTTTTTTTTTCGCTAGGGTCTCATTCATTCTCCTCCACTCACTCTTTGAAAACAGTTCTTCAAAGAGCACTTTTCTATAAAACTACATTGTGACATTCAAAAAATAGCTTAATACTTAGTACTAAAGGAGATTAGGAAGTTACACTGTTTAGGAAAAAGCTGTCTGTTCAAATAATTAGAATGTTTTTCATGTGCTGTGAGAGAAAATGTAATGTTTGAACAAGTTTTGTAATTGCAGCCTGAATTTAATGATCTTATTGCACGCATTCTAAAAACTTCCAGTGGCCCTAAGTTTTTAAAAATCTGAGATGTAAAATACTTCACAGGTGTGTAAAGTTAAGAATATAATGAATCTAAATATGGAAAGTTCTAGCATGAACTTTGTTCTGTGGAAGCTGTTGGAAGCTGTAGAAGAGTGTGGTCATTTGAATTTTTTGAGTATTTCTGTTATAGATTTGTGGAGAAACTTTGACTTTTCTTTTCTCTGATAGCAAATTCTGAACCATATTTTGGATGACATTGAGTATTTTGTTACCAAACTTCAGAAGGCTGCTGAAGCTTTTACTGAGCTTTCAAAGAGGAAGAAAGCAAAGAAAAGTAAAAAGAAAGGACCTGGAGGTAGGAGTTCTTCTGCACACATTTCTGTTTCTCTTAGGATCATTGAAGTAGCTAGCAAATGTGACCTTTTATGTTGGTTTGGGTTTTTTTTTTTTTCATTAATGTATTAATTTTCTTTTACTTTGAGCATAAAAATATCCTATGCAGTATTTTCTTTGAGGGAAACCTATGAAAATCATGTGCTTGAAGTTAATAGGGAGTGTTTAATAAGAGATGTGACCACAGAATATCCTCACTGTCATGGTTCTATATTTACAAAATTCTGTAAGTTTCAAAATTCATTATGTATTTATGTGTTTATCTGTAATATTTGTAGAAGTTATATGCCATATAAATGGATCTATAAAAATCTAATTTTGTTCACAGAGGGAGTTCTTACTCTCCGTGCAAAACCACCACCTCCAGATGAATTTGTTGACTGCTTCCAAAAATTCAAGCATGGCTTCAATCTTCTGGTAAGTGACTGCCCGTGAGTCATGCAATAATGTTTTTTCTCCTGCGACAGCAGACGTTAAGTGTAACATGATCTTTGTTTTCCCCACCACTACAAATTACTTTGAGTGTTGGTTTTGCTGCATTGGTTTTCCTATGTCTTATTCCACTAGTGTGAAGTGAAGAACTAAACTTGTGGTGAAAGGTGGAGAGGAAAAGGAATAATCAGTAACGTGATGGATTTTATTTGTTGCTAATTTTAAGTTGGGTTTTCTTGGAGGTTGCTGCTTTTCCAGAGGGTATGGATGCTTTATTGTTGATGCCCCTAAGAGAGCTGAGGTGTCAACAAGGTCATCTTGTCTTTGGGGAATGCATTAATCAAGTTTTCTGCCTTCTGCCTAACTTTCATGGTGCCTTGTCCATGTAGAGAAGCCTTGTGGGTCTTAAATGCCCTACTTCTGCCAGCCAAGCAGAGGTGGTAATGCCATCCAGGAAACTGTAAGCCTGAATCTGTATTGTCTTGAGTCTCCACTGCTCTTTCAGAAGGAGCAAACCCACAAGCATCCTCTTGAAGAATGCTGATATACCTGGAAATGTAATCTTGTTTGATCCTTGGGTGATGCAGAGGAGGGTAGCTCAGCTGATACTTGACTGGTCTTGGACTTTCACCATTTCCTTCTCCATCCTAGGTTGAACTGAGGCAAGAACAGGGCTGGCCACCTCTGGCCTAGGTTTCCTTTGAGCTTTGGGATACTGCTCCTCCACTTCTCTACACAATGACTAGATGAGCATGCCTCTTTTTCAGCATTCTTGTGTTTCTTCTTTTTCTGGCTCCTTAAAGACTTCTACTTGAAATTCATGAAAGAATTTCTAGCAATGTCTGTAGGACTCACAGCTTTGTTTCATGCTTGCCAGCATCACCAGCTGTGGCCTTAATTTAGTTCTGTTTAGCTGTGCCCATCTAACTCTCTGTGCTTGTTGGTATCATTACATAGGACCTTTCTGTCCTCAGAATGCTCCGTCTGACAAATTGGTTCTCAACAAGCAGAGATGTTAATTCAGGAGCCTCCTGCTGGCATCTCCTCTTCTGCAAGTGCTATTAAAAGAAGGCAGCAAATGGCACACCTTCAGAGCCTTTAGTTTGAGATGCTGTCTCTTCCAATTGCTGTGGAAGCTGTGTCAATGGGGAAAATCATTCTTGTATTTACTGAGTCAAATTGGTCTTTTTTTCTTCTTCTTGGGGAATGCATTCTGATTGCAGGGTATAAGAGATACTTAGAAATGTTAAGAATATATATATTAATATATTATTATTTATATATATTATATATATTAAACCCTATATTGAATGCTGTGATTCTGACCTTCAAGGATTGCTGGTTTGGGGGGATGAATGTCTTAGAACATGCTGATCCTTCTCAGTAATAGTGCTTGTAATGTAGCTCTTTTTCCCACCATTCTTACTCCTTATCGTGTTCTGCATTTAAATTAGTTTTTCACCTAGGAACAACATGTGCATCTTTAATCTTCATCTTCTGTGCAGGAGAAGAAGTTCTTGTTTTAGTGCTCAGCAGCATCTAGGACCTGTTTTCTAATGTTGCTCTTGAAAAGCTTTGTGCTGTAACAGTTCTTTGGCATCATTGCAGGAGCCACAAAAGCCTGAAATTTCACTTTATGTCAAACATGGAGAACTGTATAAAATGAAGAATCTATTTTAAAAATAAAAGAAGTAGCTAGAAGAATAAAATCTTTGCTGGTAGAATGGAAACTATTTTAAAACACAATGCCAGAAGCTTCTAGAAAATGCGTACCGTCTGTCTAAAAACCCCTTTAGAAAGACCAAAAGTGAGCTATTATGGCTGAAGAACAATGTATAGGAAGCTATTAGAAGTAAAACCACATCCTCCTCTTTTCTTACTTGGGGGCGCATTCTGGAAGGCTAGATGTAAAAGTAGATTGAGGCTAGCCAAAAGCAGTTTGAGGAACAGATGGCAAGATGCAATAAAAACTACTATAACTTTTTAAAACACATTCTGGCATGTTTCTTTCTTCTGGAGCCTGCAGGGTGAATGAGTGATCAGTAAATAAAAGAAATCTTCAAAGAAGGTGTATCAGAGAAAGTACACGATTTTTTAGTGTGTTTATTTACTTAGAAAAGTTGGTAGTGGGCAATATGTTCATGAAAACCATTTTTTATGGGAGAGGCACAAGAGATGATCTGTTTCAAATTGAAGAAGTGGTAACAGGTTAAAGAACAGCAGATCAAAATGGCAGGTTACAGGTAGATAACTAAAAACCCTGTTTGAATGGGCATTCAGGTATTCTGGCAAATGGGGAGTGTAGAGTCTACAAATGTTAAAATATCTCATGACAGCAGATAAAGAAGCAGATGAAATTCAATAATGATAGATACAGTAGTCATGGAAAGGTGGGAAAAAATCTAATATATAAAACAAATCAGAACAAAATCTTGGTGTTGTACAGATTCCTATGAGAATATCATCCTTGTTCAATGGTGATGAATCAAGCAAATGTTAAGAACCATTGAGGGTGGGAGGGGGGAATTAACAAATGTGCTGTTATGTTCCCTAACTTTATTTTGTTCCCAGTGTAATAAAATTGAAGAAGGTACAGGGAGGACAAGAATACTTGAGAGAATTTAGCTTGAAAAAGACCAAAGAGAGGAATAATATAATAAATCTGTAAATTGTTATGAAAATCACTGGAAAAAAAGCGAGTAGAGAAGGATTGCTTGGTTTTCATTTGGAAGAGAACTACAGAATACTAATGAAACCAAGAGGTAGCAAATTTCCAAAGGAGATGCTTCTTTACAAAGTATATAATTCTGTCCTGAAACTTTTTGTTCTGCCCAGTAGGTGCTAAAGATATACATGGATTCAAAACCAATTGGATGAATGAGCGCTTGCACTTAGTGGGTATAGCAGACAGACACTGGGTTTAGGTGGACCTCTGGCCTGAACAGTGATAGCCATTCTTATGTGAAGTATTTATTGTCATTAAAGTTAAATGTCTTCTAAAATGTATCATTTTCCCATTCCTTCAGGCCAAATTAAAGTTCCATATCCAGAACCCTAGTGCAGCTGAACTGGTTCATTTTCTCTTTACCCCACTACATATGGTAAGGCTTTAAAATTTTCTCAGTCTTTTCCTTCAGAACTCTTCTATTTATATGCTCTATAACCTTTTCAATGATAACAAGATTGAAATATTTTGTCCCTGGATAATAACTAAAGAGAAATGTGTGTATCTAGTGATGAGGTTCTCCTTAAAAAATAATTTATATCCTTTTCTGCATATATGCCTTGTATTACTTAGATTTACTTAATTCATCTTTAGCTTTGTGTGTTACAGTTTGCCATTATAATGTTTAACAATAAAATATTGAGATACTTTACATAATGCAGGAGGAGAGTTCAAAGCGTAGCCACATGTCAATTTAATGAAAGTATGTGTAGTTTTGATCAGTAGAGCAAAAATAACATTGCCAAAAGTGGGCCTAATTATAAAGTGGTGACCAAACAGAAGTTCTTCTGGAATAAATGGTTTAGTTAAGCTGTAGGACATTAAGACACATTGTTAGCTTCTCAGAGTTTTGTGAGGGGGTGTTTTTGCAAGTAATAAACATTCCCTAGCAGCACTATAGGTAATTTATATTCACAGTAACTTCCTCACTGACAATACGTATGTTTTTTGGATTATTTTAATACTTGCATTTAGGTGGTACAGACAACAGGAGGTCCAGAGCTTGCTGGTACAGTACTCAGCCCCCTCTTAACAAAAGATACGATAGACTTCCTGCGATACACCGTCACCAGTGAGGAAGGACAGTTGTGGATGTCATTGGGTGACACATGGACCAAAGCCAGGTGAGAAAAAGTCTTTGCGTATTTTAGAGACGGTCTCTCAACTCAGGTTTATTTTGACACAATCTTAACCAGGTTACCTCCCCCCCCCCAGAAACCTCAGTATTAATTTGTTAGGCTTTGGACTCTTCAGAACTGTTCTTTGAAGTTTTTTTAAAGGAACACTTTAGCCTCAGTGGGATTTGGGAGTGGTTTGATTTTACGATCCTCAAGGAGGGAGAAAATGCAGACAGAAATTTTGTCCATGATATCAAGAATTACTTAGGTAAATAGAACACACGAAAGAAAAAGCTTAAATTAGCAAAATGTGTTTTAATCCTTATTTGCAGTGGGTAAGTACATTTGATGATGATTAAGTAGCTTGGCTGGAAACATATAATGTATTTTGAGTTTATTCATATTTGCTCTTAGATTTCAAATTGCAACATAAACATCTACAAGTGGATTTCTTTACTTAATTGATTGATTAATTAAAAAGTAGTTTGGTGTTTTGCTGGAAACGAAGGCTGCATGGAAAGAGCATGGAGTGACAAACATCCTCAGAGTAGCGAGAGTGATGTAAAGTCTTTCCCTCCCTTAATCTCACTCTGCTGCAGGACCACGAATGTCCAAATTCATCCTTCGGGCCTATCATTTAGCCTGCTATTACAAAATGAGCTGGAAACAGGAATTGCAGCTCCTTGTGATTGCCAGAGAGCTTACCTAAGCCAAGTACCATTTGCTTGGCTTTACCTGCTTCAAGCTTTGCTGGCTTCACAGAAGCTCGTGACGGGACTGGCAGTAGAAATTGCCTTACAGTGTGGGAGCCCTTTGCAGTGAAAATGGATCACTGGGTAATAAAATAAGAGGCTCCTGTCTTGGGAAATACCATCATCATTTGTTTAGTCCATCCTGATAAGAAGTTTAATGGAAAGAAAAGTAGCTCGTGTTGGGCAATGAAGAATGAAGTTGGTTGTATTACAGTAGGGAATGTTAATGAAGCTCTGAAAAGTAATACGGTGTTTTAAAGAGATCAATCTGGACTATAAAACAGCATATGTGGTGATAATTCTTGTATCTTGGAGTATGTAGAGTTGGGGTTTTTGTCACTAAAAGCTCTTGCTTAACTTTTTGTTTCAGGTGTAGCTAGGCCCTCTAAGCTTCCATGCTCCATACCTGCTTTCAGACTTCCTTATAGAGCAGGCCGTTCCTTTGAAATTTTTTGTCTGGTGCTTCCACACGAATAGAGCATTGCAGTATTTTTCCCTTTTTAAGAGTTAAAACAAATCCTAGATTTATTTGTGATTGATTCTTCTGTTACTCATCCTTTGCTGCAAGACAGGTATTTGTTGTGTTTTACCACTGTCACATCCTTACAGCAGGAACAATTTCTTTCTGCAGAACACAGCAGGGAGCATAGTTGTGGTCAATAAATGTTTTTTGCTGATTTTCTGTGTTCTGACACTATTCTGCCTGTAGTGTAATCCCAGCCTTTTCTCTATATGAATAAAAATTCTGAAGCATTTTTATTTTCAGGAAAACCTATTAAATCAATATTTGTGTGACCCTTGATACAGATCTCTAATTTACTTTTCATACAGAGCGGATTGGCCCAAAGACCATTTTATTCCACCTTATGTCCCCCGTTTCCGAAATGGTTGGGAACCTCCTTTGCTAAACTTTATGGGAGCTCCGAAGGAGCAAGAACTCAATCAGTTGGCTGAGTCTGTGGCAAATGTTGCGGAGCAACAGCGGAAGCAAGAAATGAAAAGACTGTCAACTGAGGTAGGTTACCTGCAACAGCGCTTCATAAATTAGCTGAAGGCAGCACCAACTGCTTCGTTCATAAAGAAAACATTCTTCGGCATTGTTGGAGTAACTGTGCTGTGATGCCTCCTACATCAGTGAAGTTCATTATATTTATATTGAAGTTATACAAAGCCAAAACCTATTCAGCCACCAAAAAGGCAATTAGGAAATTGCCTGTGCTTTAATTTTTGTGAAGATTTGAAGAATATATGTGGATTTTTTGTTTGTTTGATGTTTTTATTAATTCACACAAAAAGCTATTGCCTTTTTAAACATATAAAAGTTTTCCTTTTGGAAGGTTTTTTGTGGTTGGGAGGACATAAGTTTTAATTTAAGATTTGAATTTATTTTTGTATGCTAGTTTTAGGTAAATCAAGTATTAGCTAGTCCATGGTCCCCTGTTAGCAGCTGTGGTATGAAATGCACCTAATAATTTTCTAGGTTTGGTCCTTAGTCTTCCCCATCTTCCTCGAGTACATGTTAACACCTGGATTTTGTCTTAATTTTATGATATATATATATGTGTATTATCTGTTAGTGAAAAAATGCACATACAGAAGAAGATTCAAGGGAAGAATTATTGGCTGTTATGGGATGGTGTTCTCTTTCAGAGTAATTCTCTTATTGGAGACAACAAAGCTTCCCCAGCAAAAGTTTATCAAAGCTGTCCATAGAAAGCTTGTCACAATAAAACTTCATTTTCATGAAAATATCTTTTGGTTAAAAAAAAAAAAATGAAGTCTACAAAGCTATAGGAAAAACAAATTGGGTAGAAAGTCTGCCAAACAAAGGAGGAAGGAGGATAACATGGTACATATTTGATTACTTAAAACGCCATTTGGCTTTATGCCTAACAAGATAAACAAGAATAAATGTGCCAAAACCTAAGTTATTGCCAGTGATTCATTGTGAGCAAAAAAGCATTTAGTAGTTAATGGGTACAATAATGTGAACTATAGCTGTTGCCATTGGTGTCATCCCCTTCTCTAGTCATCTCTCAAAAAAGTCTCATCAAACATTGTCTCAGAGTTTCACTGCTGTACATTCCATGCAGGGTTTTTGTTGTCGTTGTTTTTTACATTAAGCTCCTTCAAAATAATAATTAAAAAATAAAAAAAGAAAAATTGGTGTTGAAATAAGAGCACCATTGATTTTTCTCTTCTGATGATGTAATTTATTATTTATTGTTATTAATAAGTTAAAACAAATTTGGGGGGGAGAATATATTGAGGTAATTTGGTTGCTTGTGTCTCAGGGAGTTCATTTAATTCTTTTTCATGGTGGTAATGTTGGTTGGATTGGTAGTTGTTTGCCAGCTCTTTGTCTTAATCTTCAAAATACATAAATAATATATCCCAGTTCACTTGAAGGTGTGTGTGTGTGCCTGTCACCTGGGGAACCGACAGACTTGGTGATCTTAAAGGTCTTTTCCAGCCTAGTTGATTCCATGATTCTATGTCAGGTCTTAGCTTCATGAGTGTCATTGATTCCCGTGTAGTCTTGAGCAAGTCATTTAACCTTGGTTCCTTGGCTCCCCACACCACCAGTGCCTCCTCAGCACATCCCTAGGGTGAAGAGTGCTGAGCTGTTTAATAGCTGTGAAATGCTGTGGGTGCTCATCTGGAAAAAGCTGTGTGAGTGCAAAAATGCTATTTGTCTGCAGCAAAAGGACCGCTCTGGAGTGGGTGATACCAGAGTAATTGTTCTTTCATAAGTCTGCTGTAACAGCTTGTTTAACAAAGAATGCTGGAAAAATGCAAGTATAAGTGTTTGTGTCCTATCGCTGATTGGCCTTGTGTCTCACTGTGACATTGCTCTCCAGAGGACCAAGGCTGCACGTTGAGAGTTGTGGCGTGCTGGGAGTGGAGAAGGGGTGCATGATGTAGCTGCCCTCCCTGCTGGGCAGGGACTGCCAAGGCAAAGTGCATTGGAGGTCCCTGCTCATGAGAACTGTTTTTTTTTCTTTCTGCACCTTAAGATCTAGCCACACACACAACTTTCCCACTGGAGGGGTTTCAGAGTGAAGTCGGTTCAGCAATGAGGACTTCAAATGGCAGTTAAACAAGGGAACTGGTGATAGAGAGTCCAGTGAGGCTAAGGCAATGCAAATTATTTGTGTGTGAAGTAAAATGAGCTCCTGCTTCCTGGGTGTCTTTTGATGTAAGGCATAAGCTAGGTAACACTTGAGTTGGTTGGGTTTTTGGGGTTTTTTGGTTTTGTTTTTGTTTTTTTTTTTTTTTGGTTTTTGTTTTTTTTTTTTTCATAAGTGTATAATTTTAAAGGATATTTTATGCCTATGGCAATTTTTGTGTGGATTTAATTTCTTTTCATAAGCCCTCAGCCCTGTAGCCAAGTGCCTCTGAGTACCACATCAGATACTTGGAGGTAGAAATTAGGTGAGTAGCAGAAAGGAAAAAACACCAAACCCAAACCAAAACCCAAAACCAAGCCAAACCAAAACCCCAAACACCCAAACCAACAACAAAACAGGCTTAGAGATTTGTCAATTTCTGATGAATCTCCGCTGTTCTAATTTGTGCAACTGAGTGGTGGTAGGAGGAAAAGATCTAGACTGAGCAATTTCAAGTTCGTAATCTCCAGAAAATAACTGCTTAGCTTGTTTTGGTCTGGGGAGTGGTGGTTAAAATAATTCTTATGTAGATGCAGAGCATCATTGCTGCATTTAAGGTGGTTCTCTTTAGAAGACTGCTTTTTAAAAAGAATTTTCTAAAGCCTTTGATTCAGTCTTATGTATGTGCTTGTGATAAATTGTGATAATTTTCCTTAATTAAAATCCTTAATTGTACCAACTATCACATTCCTTTTGCATTTCTTCTTTGACTGTAGTCATGCTCAGTGAGAGGGTGACATAAATGAGCCACTTCATATCACAATCCTGCAAAAGAGTGGCAATTTTACTTGGGAGGTTTTATTTCTTGTAGAGACTTACTTTTAGCTAGCTAGAGGTTTTTAGCTTTAATTGTACATCTAGAACAAAAGCTCAAAGCAGTTTCTCAGTGCAGTTTATTTTGAAGCCATTCAGCTGTTGTTTGTAAGTTGTGTTGCTGTAGTGATATCTGAAAGATGACACGGAGATTGCCTGAGAGAACTGTTTTTCTAAAGAATATCCACTGCAATATTAATGCAGTGGGATGACTTAGGATAGAAATTCTTTTATTCTTATCCTTTTGATCTCCCTGTTTATGTATTTGAAATGCAGAAGTTATTAACTTTTCATAGCAGAAGCATGAGCACCTGAGGATGGATGAATGCTGACAG
>JANHGB010025679.1:0-16961 GCA_026283785.1 Coracopsis vasa | reverse complement strand
CAGTGATCTAACCCTTCTGGGTAACTGCCCCCAGTTTATATACTGGGCATGATGTGCTGTGGTATGGAATACCTCTTTGGCTAGCTTGAGTCAGGTGTCCTGTCTCTGCTTCCTCCCAGTTTCCCCTCCTCCCTGGCTGAGCATGAGACTCAGAAAGTCTTTGGTCAGAGTAAACATTACTGAGCAGCAACTAAAAACATCAGTGTTATCAGTGTTGTTCCCAGACTAAAGTCAAAACCACAGCACTGCACCAGCTACTAAAAAGGAGAAAAATGACTGCTACTGCTGAACCCAGGACTACTGCCATGTCAACAAAACTAAGCATTTCATGTTTAAGAGAATGCAGTCTGACGTAGTAAAATCGGTATGTAATGTGCTGGACAAATTGCTATTCAAAATCAACTATATATGACTTTCTTTCAAGTGATTTCTGTTAGTTTATCAGTAAACCTTCCATGTACTTCCTGCCTCAGTTGCTGACAGAGTTCAATCAATGTAGATAGGCCTCCAGCAGCAAGACCACTTGAAGAGCAACGTGTGGAAAGCAAACTAGTTCCTGAAGGTTTTTATTTATAATGAAAGGTATTTGTCAATTACAGCCTGTGCCTAAGGGATCACAAATGATGGCATCAACACCAGGCTGTCCTAGCAGACCTCAGAAAAATAAAATTCAGTACTTTTAAGAGTTCCATATATCTATAAGGCTTCATTTGCAATGCTTTGATGTTGAGATGGACTTAGTAATATCTGTAGCCAAATAAAGCAAAAATAAAGACAAAAGAATGATACATGGTAACCTAACCACATAGGAAGGCTTCAGTGCACAAATGAAGTGCGAACTTCAGCCAACAACTGAATGATTCTTTTAAAAAATCATTTCTCTCTTCCATTTCAGAGAGGGATGGTGTTCTGAGTCTGTCCTGACGCTAGAAGAGTTGCTGGACTATGCAGTTGGCCAAACACATACCACGAATTTGATATATGTTGCATTTCACTTGTAAGATCCTACGGCTGACCTCAACACAGAGGATGAATGTCTGTAAGAAAGGTAGCCCTTTCTGTAAGAAAGATAGATTAAGGGGGGTGGGAGAGAATTAAGGGAAATATTTTTGTAAATATTTTCAAGTTTTGAAAAATTTCAGTTCATGCGTTGGACTTTTTGTAGAAGAGTTGCGCAGCTTGATAAGCAACAGTCTACTCAAACTATTGCATGCAAGAACATACTGCTTTTTTTAACTACAGCACAGATTGTGTGGGGGAAAGCTTTTACAGAGTAAAGAAATAAAAGAAAGGTGGAGCATAACTTCATCCCCTGACACTATTGACACCTATAATGACCATCCTGCTGGAATTCCACTACATGACATAAATAATTTCATAGAAGAAATGCATTTATTCTAATATACTTCCATTTTGTGTTTTAACTTGCAACAGAGTATTGGTTTTGTCAGCTGCAGATGAGTAGGGCCTTTTTTTTCATTAGCATATGACCTATGCAAAGGAGTTGACATCTCCCAAGGAATTCAGAATAAATGTTTGCTTACAGTGATTTGCATTACATAAAGTATATGGCTGGTATCTACAAAGCACAAAAAATTCTTCAGAAATAGAAAAAAAATCAACTCTAATTATTTAATTATTGTTTCTTTCTTTTTTTTTTTCTTCACTGTCATAAAAATTCTATTTATTTGAATGTAAATACATGCACAGACACAGTGGAGTAGAATATCCATAAGTGCATGAACAACTTGAGAGTACCTAATTTTGCCACATTAGTGATGCTAAGTATGGTGTTTTCTGAAACCTTAATTTTTGTTTTCTTCCCTCTTACAGTATTGTGTCAGCTTTGTACCACCTCTCTAAGCATCCCTCTTCTTTTAATCATCTCTTCCATCTGATTCATACGGCATACAGTGCACCTCATATATTTCTTACCTCAGTATATTTAGTATCTATGAATGAATTTATTTCAGCACTGCAGCATGTCAAATATGAGCTCACAGATATACCAGTTTTAAATAAGCGCTTCTCAGAATTTTCACGATGTCATAAGCAGTGGGTGGAAGGCAGAAGATTCTCGACATCTGAGAGTCATTTTCTATAGCATGAAGCTGGAAGGGTTTAATTCATAAAGAAACTGCTCTATGGAACAATCACTGCCATGGGCTGAATTTGCAGTTAGCAGTTTTCCTTTTTAAGTAGTATTTTTTTTGCTGCAGGGGAGCACAAGTGACTGTGCACACACCGGGGTGCCAGGAGGGGAAGAGTGCATCGTGTCTTCTCTGACAACTACTCCGCTACTCCAGGTACACCAGCCTTTCTAAAATTCAAATTACAGCTGCTTTTCTAATATGCTTTAATGCTTTCTTTCTAATTTTTCTTACAGAATACCTCCAATTTCCCAATTTCCTTTCCAGCTAATAAAACTTACCCCATGACTTTTCTGTTTCCTCTCCTGGCCCAGGCAGTCAGCCAAAGCCCATTTGTAACCACAACTGTTTCTGGCAGTTAAGTTCCTTAACTCCCAAGTGTAAGAAATAAGAAAGTTAATACTTTACACTATATACACTATATAATTAATATTTTATATTATATCCCCATGAGTTGAGGCAAAATCAAAACAAAATTATTGAGAAGGCAGACAGGAAGCACTAAATACCTCTTTCTGTGCCTAAAGAGGTACATTGTTGGGACCTTTCTGTTGGGACCTTTCTTTTGGACCTTTTTCATTCAGTCATTTGTTATTTTGACTATATTTTGTGATCTTGCTAATTATTTATCAAACTCCATAGGGCATTCAATACATTTTTCTAATTCCAAGCAAATGTGGTGTCTCCTGAACACTGACCTAATTGTGAGTTAGAGTTTCAAAACTCACTCAAGGTTCAGACCCTAATATAGTCTACCTGCTTCACATCAGTAACCACCTTTATTAATTGGTATTTTACTAAGCTTAACAATCCTTTTTGAGCAAAACTTCAGGTACTTGTCTTGTGGTGTGGTTCAGATTTCAAGTAGTTAGTCACCTACCAGCTAAACCACTTCCCAGGGAAGAGAGCTGTAGGTTCCAGCTTTAGTGGGATGACTCTTAGCATAGGGGTCCAGTTTTAAGGGAAGGGCTGCAGATACTGGCAGATACTGGCACAGATTCTTCATAACTGTGGCTGCAGTGCATGACATGGACTTGGTCTTCTGCAGTCTAAGTCTGCTGCTTGGGTAAATGGTTCTATTGTTACTATGATTTCATCTTGAATTTTACTAAGCATCCAAAAAAATGCCATTCTCAAACACCCCAAATAGACAGAAGATCCTAATATTTCCTATTGATTCCTATTACTCTCCACAAGAAGGAGTGGATGTATATTTAAATATGTACAGAGATGTCTGTTGTACAGGAGAAAGAATGCAAAATGGGATGGAAGATCTCCATCCTGAACATTTTCAACAGTTTCTTTCTCCATCCATTAAGGATATGACTGAGACTGGATCATCCAACAGAGCTCACCCTCAAGACAGGCACTTAGGAGTTATGTAAGATTGCATGTCGGGTCAGGTGTCTGAGTTACTTGAGATGAATTCTACCCAAAGCCATGTCTGCTTTTTTGTGCAGTAGATTTTAATATAAAGAGGTATTTCCTTTTACTTCTTTCATCATTGGAAATGTGTTTATTTGCTCTTGTTTTCATTTGAAGTGACAATCAACTGTATTTATACGTGTATTTAAATATTTCTCCTTAAAAGTCCCAAACTCTGAAGCTAACAGAGCTGTTAAGAGCTGAAAAATCCTTTGTTTTATTAATGTTAGTTAGGTAATCCCTATGATCCTCCTGCCTAAAACTGCTCTGGACAGATATCTGATGAATTCCAAACAATGAAAAGGCCAACACCTTAGCTAAGCTCCTGGTCTATCTCATGTTTAAAATTCATTAATTTGCTTTGTCAGCTTCCTCGTTTAAGACCAGGGGCTAAAAAAAGGAAGCAAGATAGAAAACTCCGTTTCATATGTCATGAGACTCTAAAATAAATGAGAATGAAAAAATAAACCACAAAAGAATGTATTTTCTACCAATTTCTGCAATTCTGTAATCCAAATTCTATGTAAAAAATAAAAATAAAAATCTTTCATTATGAAAATATGCACTGTTTAGAATTCTTTCATCTAAATATGCTTAAGAAAGTACAATATTTAATTACACTTATCATTTAGATCAACATTAACCAAGCAATTTGTTTTAACTAGATGCAGAGGAACTGTTGTTCATATCCTTAGTTTGTAATGATGATTGCTCTGTTTCAATAAGTATCACTTCACACCAAATGGCTACATCTAATACGCCAAAATATGAAATGCAGTTCTAACACTTAAAAAAAGAATTAAATTTAATTTCAGGATTGCTAAATGTGGGACTCCATTTCAGTTTCTCATAATTTTGCCAAGCTTGAGTCATTTAAGCTAAAATCACCCACAGATGTTTGCAGCAGCCTGTTTTTTGTTTGTTGGTTTTTTTTTTTCCCACTAGGAAAATTTTCTTCATTTTCTTTTTATTTTTCCTTTCTTTTTTTAATTCTTTTTTTTAAAAAAAAACAACCAACCAACAGAGTAGTTCACTCAAAAGAGCTGCCCATAAAGCACTCAAAGAAATGCAGTGCTATCTTAATTTGTCTTCCTAGTGCTTAGGCTTTTTGATACAGTTGCATAATTGCATACTATTTTTTTCCACTAAGAATTGCTTCAGTCAGGGTAGAGGAAGAACGCACCTCACAGATTACACTGGGGCTTTGCAGTTACAAAAAGCCGTCCTTGTCGTTGTCATAGGCCTTCCAGCATCATTTGCTGCAGAAGATGTCAGATGTACAGTGTGTGAGACAGGAGGCCAGGAGATGGGGTGAGAAGGTCTTGAGAGGAAAGCAGCAAAATGATGCAGCAGGCTTGAAATATCTTGCTTTTTAGAACTAAATCATAAAGTCAGAACGTTGTATTAGCACAGCCATCCTGCTTCTTATTTCCAAATCACTCATTCCTGGCCCAAACACCTCCCATAGATCTGCAACATACCATGTGATTGGGTGATCCTTATTTTATAAGTGCCTGCATTGAGGGTCTAGGGTCTGATTTGCAGAAATTATGTACACTCACAGCTACAGTGGCTGTCTGTGGGACACTGCTTTGAACATCTAATCTGCTGCATAATTCTTAGCACTCCACAAAATCAGTTTCTGTGTATCTGTGATTGAATAAGAAAATTAGTGGTCACTTTGGATGTTTGTATCTGCTTGCCTCAGTACTCAATCTGTAAAATGGGGATGATAATTTCATCAGATGGTTGTGGAAGTAAAGTCATTATTCTAAGCAGAGCACTCAGGTGCTACACTGATGAGTACCGGAAGAAAAGCTACAGGAAATTAATAACTCTGTATTCAGAGCGGGGTTTAAATAACGTGCAGTAAGTAATGCATTGAAGCACTCATTGAGCATAAACGAGAAAACAGCTATTGAATAGTTGTTCATTACACAGACGCTTGCCATTCTCTGCACTGACAGCAACAGCAAAGAAAAAGAAAAAAAAAAAAACCTCTATATGAACCTGTAATTAAAAAGTGCATCAAATTCTGAATACAAAAAAAGGCATCTCACTATATTTGCTTTGAAAACTGATATCGATATTCCCTCACTTCTGACCACTTCAGTCTGTGCTCTTCGTCATTCTATTTCTTTTTCTATGTTAGAAATTTGTGCTACAATAGCTGCTGTAACTCTTTGGCTGAATTTTGTTCCTCCATAAGCAGCTGAAAAATAACATTTGGAGTTGTTTGTGCAATGTTTACCTGGTCTGTGGGCTGCTCTGTTTAACTTGGAGGAGTGATATGAGCAAAGCGTGGACAAAATCTGTTTCTGATTCATCAAGTCCTATGCTGATTTTTTCATAATTCATTTAACATGAAAGATGTATTTAATTTCCTGTGATCCTAATTTTGCTTGTGCAATCCATCTCTTTCCTGAGAGTAAAACTGAATCTGAGGAAAAAGACTCTGTGACTGTCAATGTGCAGAGTAGACATCTTTGGGTATGTACCTATGTATACCAAATATAATTCTGTTTTTCACTCTGAGGTTTGTTTAAGTGCTGTTGATATAACATTTGGGAATATAATCAACAAATCTCTATAGAAACATTTTGTTGGTATCGTCACAACAGTTACAGGCTGCAGAGCTATTCTCACTGAAATGTGAGGTGAGACCGTAAGATACCCTTTTGTCAGTGATATGCCACTGCATATGTAGTACAACTCAGTCAACAGGAATAGAAGGGATGCACCTTTACAAATCAGTGACAAGCACCTCTTAAAATACAGCAGTGCTTTTCCCTAAGGTGTTGCCATTTTCTTTCATTCCATCATATGTGATAAAGTGATACCTTTCACATTGATTTATTCCTAACAGACAGCTTGTCTAAATTCAGCAAGGCATTAAACAATGTAAATAAGCAAAGCTTTTGCCTAAAACTTCCCACAATTTGCAACAAATTTTCATGACCTCATGCAATTTCTTTCCAACTGTAAATAAACTGATATGTGTGATATCACCTGTAAGTAGCCAGAATAGGATTAATTTTATAGAAGTTTAGAAGTCTGCTGTGTACACTTTCACATGCTTGACAACCAATTTCATCTCCCTTTGTAGCCAAAGTGTTTTAGAACCCAATCTATCTAGCATGTTAGGATGTCTATGTCCTGATGAGGTAGACAGCACTCAGAAATTCCTATTTTGGGGGTGAAAGAAAGTTTCACTATGGGAAACTCAGGGAATCTGGATGACTAATTCAGACAGAAAAATGCACCTTTGATCATAGCATCCCAATTTGTTGTTAAATTGATCAAATATAATTTTTATGTTAGAGTTATTAGTAATTTAAACTGGTAATTTGTACAGGCAGTGCAATGCCCACGTATAGATTGCTGAATTATTCAAACAGTCCTTAACATGGGTAGAATTGGGGTCACCTGGCATTTATGCAGCTGGTACCAAAGGGGTACAAAGTGAGAGTCAGCACATGGCCTGGCTTATAGGTAAGACAGCAAGTCCAGCATTATTTGATTTACAAGTATGTATATGGTTTATATATACTGTATTCCAGTAAGTGAAATGCATCCATTCTGCTCTTGAAAGAGACTTTGATAGCTGGATCCAAGTAGAAACATGGCAATAAGGAACACAATAATAGATCTCTGGAGTTATGAACAAATTTTAGTATTTTTCTCTGTCTTCAACTAGCAGTCATAGTATCTTTCTCTTCTTAGATAGGATTTGAGTCTTTAAACATACTCTCAATGAGCTTTGCTGTTGCAAGTAAACGTTTATAATTTGACATACCAAATAAACACCTTTGAAGTCAGGTTACCATCTCTTATATCAATAAGACAGGTATATAGCTTCCTGTGTGGCAAATATCACTCAGATAGGTACAGGCCTTAATTACTCTTTCTTTTATTTCTATGCATGTGTTAATCTGAGATTAGCAGTTAACACACCAGGAAAGTAATCTTCTAATGAATTTAAATCTCAGGTAAGTGGAGATAGATTTCAAATACAAAACTAAAAAGAGATCAAGGTAAAGAAAATGAGTGTAGTGCGTACTAGATTTTGTCATATTTCAGCCATTCAGACAGAAGCATCCTAAATCTCTTTTTATGTATATTCTGTGAATGCCATTAAGGATCCAGACAGTACTGTTAATGATGTCTCATATATTTCAGGCTCTGAAATATGCATACTAAATTTAGAACGTACAGGTAATGGTAAAACCCAGTAACTATATATACTTTCTTATGTACAGCAATATATACTGACACATGTGATCCATGGGAAAAGATGAAAAAGAAGGTAGGGGGTCATATTAAGTGAGACAAAGTCAGATAAGCCAGTCAAAGGCCAAGTTTTTTAATGAAAGGGTAATAAGATAAGCAGGCAGAGAGTAGATTAAAAAAGAATGATGATAATAGAGACAGTTGGGAAAGGTACCATAATTCTGAGTTCTGCAGCTACAAAGATTAGAAATGCAAAGGTGATAACAGTAAGCAGTTTTCATTTAATGCTTTATATTCTTCTTTTCAAGCTGGACACTATAATTTATCATGTATTTGCAGTTTCATATTGCTTTCCTTTTCTGTCTGTCAAACTCCCTACCATTTCTCTCACCTGCCCCCATTTTCAAACTTCAGCTTGCATTGTCACTTTTTATCATATTGTCTCCTTCCTTCAGGATCATTCCCCTTCTTTCATTTCTTATAAACCGACTCTCTCAGTCTTTTGATTGGTGCTTGTCAATTTGGTGTTCATTATGGATATGACTCTAACTCTGAGAGCAATTATGTTGAAAATAATGACAATTCAGAGAATCATAGAATTGCAGAATCATGGAATATTTTGGGTTGGAATGAACTTTAAAAGTCATCTAGTTCCAAACCCCTTCCATGGGCAGGGACACCTTCTGCTAGACCAGGTTGCTCAAAGCCCTGTCCAAGCTGGCCTTGAACACTGACAACTTCTCTGGGCAGCCTGTGCCAGTGCCTCACGACCCTCACAGGGAAAAAATTCTTCCTAATACTTCATCTAAATCTCCCCTCTTTCAATTTAAAGCCATGCCCGCTTGTCCTATTGCTACATGCCCTTGTAAAAAGTCCCTCTTCAGGTTTCTTGTAGGCTCCTTTCAGATACTGAAAGGCTGCTCTAAGCTCTCCCTGGAGACTTTTCTTCTCCAGGATGAACAACCCTAACTCTCTCAGCTTTTCTTCATAGGAGAAGTACTCCAACCTCTGATCATCTTCTTGGCTCTAATCTGTATCCACTCAAGCAGGTCCTTGTCCTTCTTGTGCTGAGGGCCCCAGAATTGAACACAGTACCCCAGGTGGGATCTCACAAGAGCAGAGAAGAGGGGCAGGATCACCTGCTTCGACCTGCTGGTCATGCGTCTTTTGATGCAGCCCAGCATATGCTTGGCTTTCTGGGCTGTGAGCGCACACTGCTGGCTCACGTTGAGCATCTCATGGAGAACAAGCCCGAAGTCTTTCTCCTCTGGACTGCTCTTAATCCAGTCTATCCCCAGCCTGTATTTATGCTTGGTATTGCCCCGACCCTGGTGCAAGACCTTGCATTTGGCCTTGTTGAACTTCATGAGGTTTGCGTTGGCGCATCTCTGAAGCCTGTCAAGGTCCCTCTGGATGGCATTTCTTCACTTCAGCACATTGACCACGCCACGCAGCTTGGTGTCATCAGCAAACTTGCTGAGGGTGCACTTGATCGTACTGTCCATGTCACAGACAAAAATGTTAAACAGCACTGGTCCCAGTACTGACCCCTGAGGTACACCACTTGTCACTGGTCTCCACTTGGACACTGAGCCACTGACTGCAATTATTTGAGTTTCATCAGGATTTTTTTTGGCAGTTCATGTGTATAGGCTTCATTTCCAAAGGAACATTTAGCTCCTGCCTTGCTGTGTCGTTATCTTAGCCTTTAACACTACTGATCATAGCATCATACGATAGTTAGGGTTAGAAAGGACCTTAAGATCATCAAGTTCCAATCCCCCTGCCGTAGGCAGGGATGCCTCACCCTAGACCATGTTACCCAAGACTCTGTTCAACCTGGCCTTGAACACTGCCAGGGATGGAACATTTACCATTTCTTTAGGCAACCTGTTCCAGTGCCTTACCACCCACACAGTAAAGAGCTTCCTTATATGTAACCTGAACTTCCTCTGTTTAAGTTTAAACCCACTACCCCTTGTCCTATCACTACAGTCCCTAATGAAGAGTCCCTCTCCAAAGAGATATGGCTTTCTCCAAAGGAATCATAATGGAATTCCTTCTGGAAGCCTGAGATGTGATGAAGACTGATCCAAACCCTTGCTACCAGCAGGACTGCGTAGGTTAGAATAGGTTGCTTAGGGCCTTGTTTTAAGTATCTCCAAGGCTGGATCCAAGGCTCCGTCTTTCTGGGCAGCCTATTTTGGTGTTTGGCCACCTCAGCCTGTCAAGGCTGAGAGAAGACTGTGCCAGTAAAGACCAAGGCAAAGAAGGCATCAGATACTCAGTTCTCTTTCCTTTTTTCTTTTGGATATAAATAATATATATTAAGATTATGTAATATTTTAACTCATTGTGAAACCAAGTGAAAAGACAAAATTCCAGTTGCTTTGTTCTTTCGTTTCACCTCAAAATCTTGGTGATCGCATAGGGCTAAATGTAAGCAATTTGGGAAGATAATACCCGCTAGGGTTCACGTGCACTATCTCATCACTTAGAAGAATTGGGTTATAACAGATTGTGAAACTGATTACATTTTCTAAATTTATACTCTGATAAGTTTCCCAGAAACTACCTTTCCCCTCTGCAGAGATATGACAGAATTTGTACTCAATTTGCACGTGGTAAAACTGACATATATTGAGATTAGCATAATTATTAGTGGCCTAAGCCTGTAACTGTAGGAGGAGATAAAATATGGGAAGTTGAAAGATCATTCAAAATTATCTTTATTGAAATGCCTTAGGTCTTCAGAAAGGGACAACATTCTTTTCCTTTAATTTTTTTTGAATTTTATTTAACTTATGCAAAAAATGACCTTAGTTTTAAGATTAAGATCAGATATTACAAACAAGAATTTGAGCCCTGGAAAGTCACCAAAGAGAAATGTGTCTAACTTTTCACATGGCATATGCAGCACTTACTTCAGTATTTTTAGTACATTTTAAGTAGGGGTGCAAAGCATTTTGCCAACAGACTGCCAATACTTCTAGCAAGTTAGGTCTTTCACTAAGAAAATCTTCCAAAAATATTCCGAGAAAGAAGCATATGTGTTAATAAGTATTGTTCTATCTATTAGAGGCAGCATTTTCTTGCACTTACAGCTTATGATTGCAAGTTAATTGGTCCATAATTGTTTCTGATGTGAAAATTAACTCTGTACAAAAATTGTATAGTAGGGTCCTCGATCTTAGATTTAAAAAAAAAACCCAACAAACTAAAAGACAGCAACAAAAAAAATCCAAAAAATTAAATAAGACAGAAGTAAACAGAAAAATGGGCAAAATAGCAATGAATTGGTAGAACTATTAAAATAGACAGATTAAATTCTACCTATTAGACACCTTCCATACCTCATATTAAGTATTTAAAAATTTGAAGTCTATGAAAGCCAAGGTCATTTCTGTAATTTGAATAGTGAAAAGCTTTCAGTTAACCTATGTCTTAAAAGTACTGACTATATAAGCCTTTTGAAGTTAGAACGATTGTGAAATATATTAAATCAATATAATTTATTCAGAAAAAAAGTGTACAATTTTACAAAGGTGAAACATGTTGATGTCACCATTATTCTGCGATAACTCAATTTTTAGTGCATTCAACTGTGAACTGACTACTGAATAGAAACAATGCCTCATAATAGCAAAATCCATTTTCAGTTCAAGTGAAGAAAAGACAATTTACATGTCACCTCTACTCTGCTGCCTGGCATTGTCATTAAAGAAACAATCTCAATCAATGTTGCTCATTTGTGAATTAAGCATTTGAATATATAAAAAGGCATTAACATTTGTCAAACTTTACCCCTTTCAGTGCATTTGGGGGTCTGACATTGTTCTCCTGTATTCAAAATTCTTGTGAAAGCTTACTGATTAAAAACATTTCTCTGCTTTCTCAAACTTTCAGTTCCAAGTCATAGTAATACAAAAACCTTGGATACTACAGGAAGCTGTGCTTCATGGACTGAAGCTAGTCAGAATAATTTCAGATCCAACGTATTTATTGAATGACACATACAGAAAATCCACAACTGCTAGATTGTGCTGTGTAGCCATGGGAGAGCTGATCTTGGTGCTATTTACATGAACACTAAAGGGAGTCTGAAGGCCTCTTGGACTCCTAGATGCAGTGCTGAAAGCCCATGTAGAGAATTTATTTGAAATATGTGCTATTTGCAAGGCTGGCAGCTCAGCAGCTTAAAATATAGTAAAACTGATGCACAAGGAACTACCATAAGTTCAGAGTTTTCACAGAGACAAAACAGTCAGTCGTTCTAATGGTGACAGTATGTGATATTGCATTCAGTCAAGGAGTTTTCCAAACAAATTGGAAGGTGTCCCTGACCCAAGCTAAATTTCAAATTGCTCAAAGGACTTGTTTGGAAGGGTGCTAGATGACCCAGGCCAAAAACTTATCAGGAAATATGCTAGCATTTTGACAGTAGACAACTGTAGCAGCGTCCTGGAATTTACTAGCTTAAATGCAAAACTACAGGGTGGGAAAGGATGCAAAGGTAAAACCATGCCCAATACAGCTCTGTGACTTCAAATACATGTGCTAAAAGATGAAACACATTAATAATACTTTTAGTAATGAAGAATAATCTTTGACCCACTTTCCCAGCCAACAAACCCTACCAAAGGTCAAGAATACAATATCTGAAAACATGAGTTAGGCAAATCAAATCTGTATGTTATAAGAGAATTTCATAACACTAGGGATGTGCTGAGAAATTTGAAATGTTGCTTTTTCTTTTTGAAAGAAATTGCATAGTTCAGCCATAAATTATTGATATAAGACTTAGTAGCTGAAATTCTATGCCCTGTTTTATAAAGGAGGGTACATAATCACAGCAATTCTCTCTTCTACTGCCAGTTAAAACTTTTCTTAAAGAAAGGTACCAAAAGTAAGACATAATGTAAAATTTATTTCTAACTTTATTTAACTGAATTTTAATGGAATTCTGGCATTTCTTTTGGGAAAAAAAAAAAAAGATCCGAACTAAACCAAACCAAACCAAACCAAAAAATTAAAAACAGACACCAAACCAAAAAACACCAAATCAATCCTGAAGACTCTTGCTTGAGGAGCTGCAAAACTCATTAGGGGTAATATTAGGTAAAAACTGTATAATAATCCAAGACATCTTCCTGAGAGAGTACTGTGCTCCTCTGCAACACTTAACTATTTCATAAAAAGTGACCAATGTCACCCCTGGAACTTCTTCCCTGTTTCAACAAATGAGTCATGTCATGTGAGATACCTTCTATCAGAGCAAAAGTCCAGCTATGGACATCATGAGTGTATCTAGCATAAACACCTACCTCATGTAGTCTGGGTGCCAGTGTGTCAATGGAATGCTTGTAGAACATCTCTTTTATCACGTACCTTTTAGAGAGTCTGGATGTCTGAATGTATTTATTGAACCACTCAAGAGGCTAATTTTAGATATCATGAAATCTAAATTGAAGGCACATAAGGGACCTATTTTGGTCTTGTTTTTGTCCTTTGAAATAAATATTTAGGTCTTCCGAACACCTCCATAAGAACACTAAGAATTAGAAACACAGCTTAATACCAATACATAAATACTACCATAATTCTACCTCAAATATTGTTTTCTCTCCTCTACAAGCCTTTATGGTCTGAGTCTGAATCATGACTTTAATAGGAATGTTTTGCAAAGCACTTTATAATATTTACTCTGAAAGAAAATACAAGCTAACGTACTGAGTTTGAAAAGCTCTTGCTTCTTCCCCATGTCACTTTCACTGATGACTGTAAAGGCCCAGCAGTTCCCACATTTTCCACTTGCCAACTCAGTTCTGGTTATATGACCTCCATAGCTTTTTCTCCCACCAGTTCTGCAGACTGTCTTGTGTCCTGGTAATCCCACACAGAGTCTTGGACTACTTTGTTACTGGAAGATGCTTTCACCCTGTCATGAGCCCAGGACACACAGGATTAATTTGTGCGTGCCAGATCTGTTCCAGAGTACTTTATGTGTTTACTGCTAAGGTGGATTGCCTGTTAGAGTGAATCACTGTGCATGGATCACTGTTTAGCATTTAGATTTAGGGAATAGTTTAGACTGGAAGTCACCTCCTGGAGATCATTTGGTCTTGGCCCTCCTTCAAAGTAGTGCCAACCTGTATTAGGTTACTCAAGGCCTTGCCTACACAGCTTTCACCAGTACTCTGGGGTGAAGAGTCCACAGTGCCCCTGGGCAGCCTGTTGCAGGTTTGTCTACCCTTGTAGTGAAAAATAAATCCTAGTGCACTATTGGAATTTCTTTTGTTGCACTTTCAGCTGACCCTATTTGCTCTTTTTCTGTCCTCCTCCAAGAAGCATCTGGCTCTATCTTCTCCATATCTTCTCATTAGGCATTAGGTAGCTCCCAACATCTCTATCTGCCCTCAGATATCTCTTCTTAAGGCTGAGCAAACCTACCTTCTTCTCTTCGTACATTATGTGCTCAAGTACCCTGACAATCTTGGTAGTCCTCCCCTGAAGACATGTCTATGGAGACACTTCTATATATTTTATCTTTTTCTTTATTGTATTGGGATATAACTGTACACAGTATTCAAATGTCACCAAACAAGTGTGAACCGAAAAGCAAAATTAACCTCACACTGCTGGCTGCATATCTGCTAACACAGTCCTGTATGCAGTTTGCCTTCTTTGCTGTAAGGGAATACTGTTGATTCTAGTGCATCTTCTTCAGCAGGACTCCTGGTTCCTTTTCTGAAAACCAGAATCAGCTTTCTGATCTGTTGACCAGCAGCCCCTACTGTTCCATGGGTTTATTTCATCACAGGTGCAGCACTCTGCCTTTGCCCATGCTGAGCTTCATGAGGTTACTAACGGTCCATTTTTGAAGTCTGTCAAGGTCTCTGAATGGCAGTCCACCCACCAGTGTATTGTTTCTTTCCACCTCGGTTTTGTGTCCTCTTCAAACTGGGTCATTCATGAAGTTATTAAGCAGTATTGGCCCTAGCATTGCCCTCAAGGAATCCCTTTGGTTATCTGTTGAGAATTAGACTTTTTTCCAGATGGTCACAACACTGAGTCCTGTGATCAGCTAGTTTTCAACCCACCTTGTAGGTTACCCATCTAGTCCAGCTCTGTTCAGTTTAGGTACAAGCATACTATGGTCATCTCATAGATGCTATGACTATGTCAAAACCATTGCTGAAGTCAAAGCAAGCAACATCCACTACACATCCCTCATGGCTGGAGATAATCATCTTAACACAGAAAAAGCCAAGCCCTCCTCTGGGCTATATACTGTATCCCTTGGTGTGAGAGGAAAAAGTGTTAGCCCTGTAAGGGCTGTTTTTATAGTTTGAAATTAAGATCAGTTGATGAATGCTCTGGGGAGGCACAAAGGCATACATGACCATTTGAAGGTGGACTAGATGATCTCCAGAAGTCCCTTCCAACCCTGGTGATTCTGTAAAATAGTAAGAGACGTAATCAAATTGCAAATTGGAATGGACCTGCGGTGAATTATCTTCTGAAGCGCACCCAACTTTCATCTCAAGAAGGACTAGCTGATTCACTCCAGAAAAGAGTCTGAGGGTGAATAAACAATTAAGTGAATGGATTTCTGGGAAGAAACTAGGGAACTAAGTTCTTTGACTGTAAATGTACTTCTAGCTTAAAATCTGAGCTCATGACTTTGTTATCTGGTATCTTCTTTTTGCCAGGATTACTGCCGAGGAGAACAGAGTGGAAAGCACAAGGATGGATCAGCTCTCTAAGCTTTCCAACATAAAAAGAGAATATAGAGCATGTATTTTCAGGCATTTTGCATGTCCCTTGATGGGTAAAGAGCAGAGTCAGAAGCAAAGTTCCTTTCTTTATAGCTGAACAAGAAGAGTTTCAAACTTCTTTAAGCTATAACATGGAAAAAGCTGGAAACCACAGATTTAGAGGAAGACAAACTCAAAAGAACAATCTGACTTAAGGGTTATACTGTTTACATAAAGGGACTTTTTTAGTAGTGTAATTAATAATGGTTTGATCCAAAATAATTCTGAAAAAAGTATAAAGATGGACAAGAAGCATGAAATCTACCAGACAGAGCAGGTGGAAAATCAAGTGTGAAATTGGCAAATTTTTGAGTTACATGGGGCTTTGTTGTTAGACATGGTGTTACTGTAGCTGAGTTGCTGAGGTTATGCTATCTAAACAGTGGCAGAGCATCATGTTGAGGTAACAGGATCTTTAATACAGATTTGAAAAATATGAAAATTATGATGAAATTGAACCAAGCTAGAAAAGGTATGACCAATAAATGGTTTAGACTGTTTTACTAGGAATAGAGATAAAATGGAACATCTAATCTGGACTCGCTCCATGTCCTTCTTGTGTTTGGGCTTGTCATGGTTTAATGCCAGTTGGCGACTAAGCCCCACACAGCCACTCACTCACTCACCAACCCTGGTGGGATGGGGGAGAGAACTGGAAAAGTGAGAAAACTCTTGGATTAAGATAAAGACAGTTTAAGAGGTAAAGCAAAATCTGTGTGTGCAAGCAAAGCAAAACAAGGAATTCATTCACCTTTTCCCATCAGCCGGCAGGTGTTCAGTTATCGCCAGGAGAGCAGGGCTCCACCACACATAACGGTGACCTGTAAAGACAAATGCCATCACTCCAAACAGCCCTCTCCCACCACCGCTTTCCTTCTTCTTTCCCTAGCTTTATGTACTGAGCATGTGTCCTGGGTTCAGCAGTAGCAGTCATTTTTTCTCCTTCTTCGTAGCTGGTGCAGTGCTGTGGTTTTGACTCTCAGCCTGAGACCAATGCTGATAACACCAATGTTTTTAATTGTTGCTCAGTAATGTTTATTCTGACCAAGGACTTTCTGAGTCTCATGCTCAGCCAGGGAGGAGGGGAATCCGGGAGGAAACAGAGACAGGACACTTGACCCAAACTAGCCAAAGAGGTATTCCATACCATACCACAGCACATCATGCCCAGAATGTAAACTGCGGGCAGTTTCCCAGAAGGGTTAGATCACTGCTCGGGTCAGGCTGGGTATTGTTGGTTGGTGGGTGGTGAGCAGTTGTAGTCTCTTCCCTTGTTATTTCCCTTATCATTATTATTACTGGTGGTAGCAGTAGTGGTTTGTGTTATACCTTAGTTACT
>JANHGB010025673.1:0-26502 GCA_026283785.1 Coracopsis vasa | reverse complement strand
TTTTTTTTTTTTTTTTTGCTTTGGCTTTTGTTTTGGGTTTGTTTTGTTTGGGGTTTGGCTTGTTTTAGGATTTTACTTTTTTTTTCATCACTATCCTGCTTGTGCCAGGCTGGTTTTAGCCTTAGCCCCATCAATTGCCAGGATGAGAAATAGCAGCTTTAAACGCGCCATATGCAAACCTCCTGACAGAAGACAGGTCTGTGTCAGGAACCTCAGGAAACTTAAGATCTCTTGACCTAAGATAAATCTAATAGAAACAGCACTGACTGCACCTCTATCGATGTTTTACTTCAGATCTCCTGCTGTGTCTCAGCTTGGTTCATGTTGTGCATGGATTAGAATCCTTTCTGGGGAAAACTAAACTACATCTCCACTTCAGGTGAGGGCCCAAATGTCTTCCAGCCTTTCCTGAATATACATGGGTACATATGTCCTTCAGGCATCTACAAACAGCAGGAAGTGCCATAGAGGAGATCAAATTAAATGTAGTTTGAAGAAAAAATTCTGAATTACTTGCAGTGTAAATGTAGCAAAACACTTGCTAATGTAGGCATTGGTGTATGCTAGACAGTAGAGTGGGCCTCATATGGTACTGGGAATTGAGTACATGGGCCTTGTACAGCATTTGATTATTTCCAAGCCAGAGGGAATTAAAGGCTACATTTGTGCTTCTCACAACACTCTAGTGGTCACCTTCCAGGCTTTGCCTTCAGTTTCCTGAGGAACAAAATCCAGGGGATGTGTTTGGGGTGGGGCATGGTAGGTAATTGTGACCATGCCAGAGCTACCAGGTGACTGCAGTACCATGTGATTTTCATATTGAATTCTCCATACAAATTTCTCCTTGGCCTGCAATAAATCTGCATCTATATACAGTGAAGTATAAGGCTGTCCATGATGGGCTGTTTTTTCCTGTCAATATCTCTAAGGTTCTTTTTACCCTATCCCAGAACAGTTACTGATTCATAATCTACAGCATTTGTCCTGGATGTGCATGACCTGAATACTAAGCCTGTGGAGGATCAGATACCAGCTGCTGTTGCGCTTAGTTAAGGGATTTAGTCCTAAATCTGTCTCAGTTAAGTGTCCAAACCAGTAGGTTAATCTGGAAAGTTTCCTTCTTGCTCTCAGTTTCCACAAAAGTAATCCTGAACCTGAGCAATGTCTTCAATAAGATGCTTTCCCACGTGAATTTGGACTCTGACAGGCTAGTTATTTCCCAAGAGGCAGTTCCAACCCATCTCTGCTCAGGGCAAACACCTGATACCACTCAAACACTGCTCCCATTTCCAGTGACTTCATGCTAAACTAAACCCCAGTAGACTAACGTGCCAGTTGCGGTATAGTATCTTTAAAAGAACATTCCTTTTAAACATACCTTTCATCCCTTTGTCTTTTAGAACATCTCTTAGAAATATCCCTTTTCCAGTGTTTTATTTTTTCTCCTCTGGGTGTTAAATTTTTCTTCTTTTTTTTTTTTTTTAATTCCTTTTTTTTTTTTTTTTTTAGTTTAATACAATGATGTCACCATTACAGCCCTTTCCTGGATTTGGAATAATTTTACCTTCAAGAGCCTTCAGGGCTTTTTTATGGTTTTTCAATACTGCCTTTCATAAAGTATTCATGTTGTGCTTGCTTTCTTAATTAACAGAACTATAGGGCTGGATGTATGCTTTTCTGGTTCTGCTCTTTTCTATACTATCCAAACCAGAACACTTCCAGCAGCAATTTGTTATTTTTTTTTTTCTGTGCCTGTAATTGTCACAAAATCTTTACCTTTTGGCCAATACACAAGGCCACAGAGAATTCCTTCTGTTGAAAGGGAAATTGCTGATCTGGGTCAGGTAATTCTCTGCCACAATCTGTTTATGTTTAAAAGACTATGCATGGATTTCTGAACGTGATCAAGTTGTTTACTCTTTTCTTGTGCTAGACAGTACTGATGGGAATAAGGCATATCCTTACAGTGTTTGGCTGCACTCAATTTGAGAGTACCTGCATCTCAGCTGAGTTAAACATTATTTTTACTCTATGTGCTCCCTGCGAAAGCTTCTGTTGTGCCATATTCACCAGTTATATCTTTATTTCTGGCAGAAATTCTGTTCCATGGTATTTTTTAAATACCATATTTGTTAAGACTGGCTCTAAATTAAAAGCTTGTGTTACCTGTTCTGGTTTAACAGTCTATGCTGGAAGTGCTCGAGACTACCTAACATCCTGCTGCTTTGTGCCATCTGCTACAAACGGTCTGGAAACAAACCCTGAGTTTGCAGAATTTTCCCAAAAGATTTCCGGGTGGAAGAAGAGGACATCTCCAGGGCCACCGTAACTCAGGAGTTCTGTACTCTTTGCATACTCTTCCTTATCCATGATGTGTGAACTTTCTATTTGGAAGGATGCTATCTGGTATGGAAATTGTGATTGTTCCTGTGTTTGAAATGATGTTCCATGAGCACTTGTGGGTCTAATTTTGAGTATATCACGCTAACTTGAAAGAGGAGACCTCATACATGTATGAGCTAAGGTTACTTTTAACAGGGTTCTGAATTAAAAAGAAAGTGTGTAATGTCTGAACATTCACTGAATTCAAGTTACAATGAAGTGAACTTAAAGAACTACACCCATAGTCTGATTTGTACCTCCTGTCTGAAGATTGTTCGTAATCTGGTACTGAAAAGCCCTTCCAGAGCTAATTGTCTCAGGAGCATGGTAAAAGTTGCATCATTTTGATGAGACCATTTCTTATCTGCTTGCTAATGCCCCTCATCATACTATTTACAAATATGAAGTTGTGCAAATCTGATATGCAAGTCTAACCTACTGCTATAATCATTTAGAAGTATTCTGTTCCAGCTAGAGGGAAGAGAGATGAGCTCATTTTGTGTGCATGTGAGTTTAGGAATAAGTTTTTTGATGCATAAGCCTGCACGTTTCCACTGGAGCTTTGTGAATGCAACAGCAGGTTCTGATCACTTAAACTTATTCTGAGGCCCACATTAGCCTATAAAATATAGGCTAAAGTTGAAAATAAAGTTTTAATTAGCAGCTATCACTTGTGAGACTGCTGCTGACAGTGCCTGGCTTGTTAAAATGGGTCATTATTTGTGAAACAGTTATTAAAGTAATTCTGTGTCAGAAAGATTGGATGTGTCCCTCTTCATCCATTTCTCAACACATTTCACTACTGCCTTCCCAGTCCACGCTGTTCTCTCCTTCCACACCCACACATGGTCATCATTGCTTTTTGATCTATCCTTCATGACAGCTACAGACTCATGTCACCTCATTCCCAGTCTTTTCAGTGGAATAAGTTAATTAGTTAGTTAGTTAGTTAGTTAGTTAGTTAGTTAGTTTGTTTCTTTGAGGAATGGAGAGGGATAGGCAGGTATTCGGTGATGTGATACTTTGAAACCCTTTGTCTCACCTTATGTAGGCAGGAGACTGTGCCAGCTGAATGTTAAATAGGTTGGACAAGCTGAGTACAGGAGAATATTGTGGCTCTGCCAAAGGATCTAAGGACTTGGATGTACAGTCACAGTATTTAGGTTCCACTAGGGTGGACACAAAAGTATAATGCTAAAGACTGAATTGTACTAGGCTATAATGCTACAGACCTGTATAGTACACAAGACAATACAGATGGAAAAGAGAACAGAGCATGAAAAAGGTTTTAGTTGGTTTAAATAGTTACACAGGTAAACTAACTTTGGACACACTTAAGCAACTGGTTCAGAACATCCTGATGAACATTTTACTGCCAGGAAACTGGATATTGTGAGCAGTCTCTCTTTTAGTTGGTTGATCTGTAACACCTTGTCAAATCTCAATGAATATCCTGTTTGGACTGATGCCGAATGGCATGATGTAGATGAGCTGGGCTGGGAGATGAGCACCAGCACCCTCTAGCATTGCACAGTCTGGCTTATTTTGCATATTGCAGGTGCCTCACAGGCCACTTCTGTGTCTTACCAAGGGTCATACTTGAAAGAGGCCTTTCTTGTTCAGTCAGTATTACTTCAGTATCTTGCAATAATAATGAGTGTCACCAAATTAGACACAAGTAACCTAGCTTCCCTTCATTTTCTTTCTGTAAGGTACCTTATGCATGACAAATTACATGGACCTGGTTATAAAAGCACACAGGACATGCAGTTGTTAAATTAAAACAAAATTACATAAAGCTAAGTTTCTTCCTCATGTCATAGATGAACTGCATAAACAAATTTGTGCTAGGCCATTGTGTCTGCGCATACAAGAATTAGGCTCAATCCAATCCCCCATGAAATGAATAGAAAGACTCTGGCTCCAACGGGCCTTCAGTCAATCTCATCCTGCAGACAGCTGAATGGTAAAAAGAGCTCGGTAATTCCTGATGATTTACTCTTCTGTAATAAATGAGTATTATTTTATTTTGGGGAAAAATAGAAGGAAAGGGAGGGAGGAGGCAGAGGACAACCTGATTTTACTGCAGGAGAAAGAAAATAGAGGAAGGAGTTTATAAAAAATTGTGCTGGCAGAAATAAATTTTCTCCTTATACAAATCATGCTGTTTGAATAGCTACCATCCATTTCAGTGACTTAAGCCACTTTGATTAATTACAGCAGGTTTTTCAGAATATTTCATATAGTATTTTGCTGATCAGTGATAAAGATTGTTAAAAAATACCGTTTGCTAAGTGCGTTATATTACAGCCTGACATTTGTGTGCTGTTTTAAAAAATCATCCTGTCACAGGACGATGCTAATGACTTAACAACCTAAAGCTTGCCAGTTTGTGAAACCTTGGTTTTTAATCTAGGTAAATTTGCTTATTTATATAGCTATGTAATCAATATGTGCAGGAGAGTTATGGTCCTATGCAACTATTAGCTCTACTTTACATAAATATTACGTTTTATCAATGGACAAATGCATCACTTTATACAGGAAGGTATCACAGAAAGAAATTTATAATCTTACTGAGAACTTTCTGCTGTATTTTTATGGCATATTGGATGTTTATAGGATACAGTATAATTTTTCATAAAGCTTCATGAGTCATCGTAGCAAATAATTGATTTCATACAAATAAAAAATTATGTGGCTTGGGAAATTTGAACTTTCTCAGCTATTACTAGTTTCTGTACTTTGAAGAAAACTGTTTCTGATTGAATATATCTATCTTAAAACTGTAGTTCTGTATATGTCACTTGTGAATGAATGCAATAAGCATGTTTTTAGAAGTTGTTGGTATGGGTCTTGAAAATGTATGCTTCTATACCCTCATCCATATGAACAGAAAATCACATAAAGGAGCATAAGAGAAAAATATGATAGCGGAGGGGTTCTGCGAGGGGTGGTGGAAAAGTGGGTGAGTGAGCGAGTGGCTTTGTGGTTCTGCATTGCCAGCTGGGCTTACACAGTCTTACAGTGTAAATTGTTACTTCAGTTCTAATTTAGAATATAATTGTTTTTCAGTTCTAATTTGGAATATTAAAAAAATGATCAACTAATCTTCACTTCTGCATAATATACATGTAGACATATTTACACACTTGAAGACATAGAAGACAATATTTCTATTTGTGAGGTAATAGTCTGAGAAAAGAAAAAAAATTACTAGGAGTGGATGAATTACTTTTGCAGATAGTAAATTTATTAAAACTGCAGCTTAGTGAAGGAACAGAACTACCTACGCATTTGGGCAAAGTTGGTGAATAGATGACCCTAAAATGAATGAAGTAGATAATAAGATTGGAAAAAAAAAAGTGAAAAATGTCTTGCTTGCATGTTTTCTAAATGAAACAATTTAACATTTCATTCTGAAACAGTTTCAATTTGAGAAAGACTCTATCTTCTGTGAAATTGAATTTTTAAAAGGAAATGAAACAAAATTATAAAACATAAATTCTTTGAGGATGATGCAAAGTAGAAACTCTTTTTTTCTTTGTGGAGAAAGAAATCGGAGGATTGGTAGGGTACAGGTAGGAAACATTCATGACTCTATCAATCAACTTTACTTATGTCCTCTGTTATGCATGCAGCCTTAGAAAAATATCCTGTGGTTGAAATTATAGTTGTGTTACATCTGTGGGAGTTCTGTCATGAATTTGAAAGGATCCATGATTTCATTCTCAATCTTTATGTCCTTAAGAAGAATTTCTGCACTTATAAAATATATATATAGAAAAAATGGGAAAGGCAAAGACATGAGAGTAAGAGTCTTTTTGAGATGTGTGGATGAGGAGGATGTTCTTCAAAAACAGTTGGAGCTGGACATGTATCCTTTCCATTTCTCCTGTATTTCTCCCTAGTAATGCTCCCTCTTGATTCATTCTCTTTCTTTAGTATTTTTCTACAAGAAAGAACATTCAGTAAGTGCTGCAGTGAAAATTGCCAAAAATATTCATGAAGTGCTGTATTTCTGCTGCTGCATGAAACATAGTAAGAGGAAGTGGCCCACAAAATGTTCTTTCTTTTTAATTACCTTGTGCACCCCCCAAGCATTGAAAGGTAGTAATGGCCAATGGACTAGGAAAGCTTTTCTAATACATTTTAGAAATAGGATGTTACTTGGACAACATAAATGAAACTATGCTCTTAGGAATGTCTTCAAATCTCTACTTGGGATTAATTTGTTAATTTTTTCTCAGAAAAAAGCATGAGTCAGCCTGAAAAGCACATTCAGTGACAGACACAGCAAAACTTCTGACAACTTCTGTAGCTACTATTACAAGTATTGTAAAAGTTTAAATTTAAGTGTTCACTAATATTGTGCCATTTTGTTTATAGTTCTTTCTGGGTGGATATTTGCACACTTATGACCCCACACTGTGTGTGAGAATGGGACACCAGATCATCTGTACAGGTTTCACACAGAAATACATGTTTCTTCATGCAAAAATGTTTAGCTAAAAATCCAAAAATAGATTTAAAATCCTTCAATCTATGCATTTAGTATCAATCATATTATTTCTTCATCCCTACAAAGCTTTTTTTTTTCCTGCAACTTTTTCCAACTGTGAGTAGAATGCAGATTCAACACTGATTGTTTCTAAGTGGTTTAAAATACTTCAAACATGAATTATTTGTATTCAAAGTCTTGATCTTTGTTCTCAAGACCTTAAAAATGCCAAGAAAAGCAGAACTTCTTGTCATTTGTTTTCACCCACACACATTAGTAACATTCCATTTCCAGAAAGTAATTCTGATTCAATCTCTTTTAATTGAAGAACAGGCAATTTCTTCTGTAATTTTCATCACTTGCCATTTGTGAATTAAGGGATTTGACAACCCGCTATAAAGGTTAGACAATCCTGGACATTTTTAAAAATGACCTGCCCTTGAAATGTCTCGTTATTGCATTTTCATAGTTTCAAGGGTGATGATGATGATAGAAATAATAACATGCTATACATATTATGCAACTTTAAAGTGAATCATAGCATGACCTACCATGAAGCCTACATAGGCAGAGACTTTTCAATTCTTAAAAAAACGTTGCATCAGAAAATAACATCTAGACAAGAAAAAAAAGCCTTGGAAAAGAGCCTATTTCTTCATATGGCCTATTGAGTTGCAACCAGCTTCCTCTAGAAATAATCATGCAGTTTTTGTAAAAACAAAACTTGCAGCATTGCAGATGAAGCTTTAGAAATGTAGAGAGATTTGAGTTATTTTTGTCTGTTTTCAAAAGCGATTGAAATTTTAAAATAAAATATGGCTATATTCACAAACTGCAAAGAATTTATGTTCTTATTCTGGCTAATCTAGCCAGGTGCAGAGTTTGATATTGGTGAGCACCTCTTTTGCCCAATGATTTACTTCAGAATTGGGTGCACAGAATGAAGAATCAGGCCTTATGCTTGATTAATATTGTTTATGAAACACGGCCACGTGTTTATGAATAAATAAGGATCTCTCATACTGTTGTATGAGTGGCCCTGGGGCAAGCTGAAGGTCTTCCAGTGGTCAGGCTTTGTCATTCAGAAATTCTGTACAGACTGCTGGTTTACCTGATCACACTTGTTACCCTAATCTGAAAACTGGCCTACACCAAATCAATTTCTTCCTAAAGCAACCTGCTCTCTTGCTCTTTGTCCATATGTTCTGCTCCTTAGAGAATCTAATTTAATATCTCTTTTAGTAGCTATCAATGGCTGTCAGCTGTTTTTCTTTTCTCTTAAAACTGTTCCTAAATTAGCCTGTCATGTCTTCCTTGAAGAGCACATGTAACACTTGTCCTCATTCCTTCCACAATGAGAAGCCACAACTGTTGCTCAAAACTCTTATCAGAGCTGACGTCACCAAAATTACTCTGGTTAAGATTTCTCATTGTCTTAGCAGCTGTCTTAGACAAAAAAGCCTGACTTTTATTTTGAGGCAATCTCTTTTACTTAAGATTTGTATGATTTTTTATTTTTTTTTTCAGGATTTGAATCCCTTTGACAGGTAAAGCAGTAGAAGAAAAATGACAGATTTTTTTTTCTTCAAATAAAGGTATATTGGTTATTGCATTATGTGCCTTTGTCGCCATGCTTGTGGGAGGCTCTACAGAATGTATTGTATGATTTCTGGTGTCTCCTCGTAGGGGACATTAGCTCTTTAATATTTTTTCAAAAACCTGTAACTGAAGATCATTAGTTGCTGACAAAGTCGAGGCAAAACAAGAAATGTTCCATTCAGCTAAAGAAGGTCTATTTTCTCTTCCTCTTATTTCTTGTGATCTCATTTTCCCAGTTCTCTAGCCTTTAAAATTCCAGATCTGTCTTACTATAGTAAAACAAGAGGAAATTACTTTAGAAGTCCATATTAACTTTATAAGTAGAAAATAAAATAATAATAATAATAAAGCCTGAGTAAAGCTGAGTAAAGCTCATTTATTTTTCGTAAGTTGGTCATCCTTTACATCTCCTTTTGTGATTGACACTTGCACGTGTACAAAATGAATAAAGAGAAAACAAAGTTATTCCCACTCCCTCACATGGTTTTTGGATAACCTTAATCCCAGCATAGAGTACACTGCAACTAATCAGTGTGAGCAAAGTTCTGCTTAGATCTGGTCTCAGGCTCCAAACCAATTCTGAAGTATACTCCTTATCTAGTTTACTTTGGAAGTTACAAGAGAACATGATCTTAAAAATATAAAAGAAGATCTTTGAGTTAGGCAGACGTATCTAGTCTCTAATGGAGGAAAATAAAAAGGAAGTGATGTCTAATTTTGTGCAGTGCACAAGAGTCAGATATTTCACAATGGCTGTCCAATGACTGCCACAGTCTTTCTTTACTGTTACTTACGGACAGTCTTTCTCTAATTCCCTTTACAGTGTTCACTGTGACACTGCAGTTCCACCTAATAAGGAACCACACTGAGATGGGATGACCTAATTTGTTATTTCATTGAATCAGATTCTGGAAATTGAACAAAATTATTTTTCTTCACTTCTCCCACATTCTTTTCTCACTCCTTTCCCTCTTTTTTTTTTTTTTTTATTTTTTTTTTAATTTTAATAGGCAGCATCACACCAGTAGAACATGGGTTTATGATTATGATTAAGATTGTTCTAGAAGTATTGAAATTGCAAATTACTGTGTCTTGCCATTTTTATTCAGTTTCAAACTTGAGGTTTAAAAGGCTTCATAGCACAAGATAAAATGATATCTGAAGATGCCTTCTCTCCTAAAGAACTTCCATTTTCTGAACAGTATATGCTATTCACAACCGATCTCTTGCAATTGCCATAAATAGCTCTTATGTCCTGTTCATCTATTATCACTCAATACTGCATTCATAAAGTTTGAAGCATTTAAGAGAACTATATTTTGAATATTTTCCTGAAATGAAAGATCCATAAATCTTAGATAATCTGAAGTTTCATTATGCATTCTTGAAATAGAATCTGTTACTTGGAAAGTTTCTTCTCTCTTTCTTTTCTGTAGATGAAATAGCTAAGACATTTAATTAGTTTTAATATGGTAAGAATAGATAAAAGAGACAGAGCCTGTGAATTTCACATATCTGCCAGTATTTTACATTTATCTAGTGTCCCGGAATTTCAGTGTGAGTGGAGATGTCATCTTACATACGAACATACCCCAAAATAACTGTATTTTTTGCTAGTTGAATTACCTCTAAGACATTACAATGCTTGTAAATCTTGACAATGATGACCTGAGAGATATTATCAGTAGATCCCAGATCATGGATTTTACAAAGTTACCCATGAAGTAGCTACTTCACTGTATAGCTTCAGGATTTGAGAGAAGAGAAATGAACTGCATGATGAAACTAAGACAGCTAATTAAAAGATCATCAAACTCTCTAAACCATGTGAAAAATCATTAAAAGCAAAGAGGTTGAAGAAAGTTTAATTTCTTGTCAATTTTGTTTGTACAATATAAGAGGAAGCAATCACCTGGTCTGGAGAAAAAAGGGAAAAAAAAAAAAAAAAGAAAGATTTTTTAAAAAAATGGATTGTAATGGTTCTTGAAGTCTTTGATGAATTTAATACTGCTGGGAATCAGCTCTACTGGATCTGTAAATATCTGCATCTAGCTTATCAGGTGATTGTCATGAAAAGATTTCATGACTCATGCATGATTGATAGCCAGCTGTCATAAGAAAATAAAACATAGCTTTTTTTGGAGTTAAATAAAGAAAAAACTTGAATTTGTCTCATTGCCATTAATTTCACTCAGTGATGCTGTTTATTTCCCCCTTAGAAAGACAGAAACGTACTGAAGTCTAAAAGCCCAGTCCAAATGATACCCAGGCATAGCCCCCAATTTCCAGGATGGCTTTCTTATTTACAATTGTAAGATCAATAATTCAGAGCAAACTAGAATGACAATTGGAGGGACAAGCAAGCAAGAAAAGCCTCAAGCTGTTAAGCATTAAAATCACGTGGGTAAGAGTGTTTGTGCTTAATAAGATATAGATACCTATGTCAGCCTGAATCAACAGTGACTGAAAACTGATACCACCTGTGACTCTACAAAGTCCCCACTATGTTTCTACTCTGCAGTCTGGGGAAAAGAGAAAGTAAATAAGCAGTTGTCTTTCACATAGTGTCAGGATTGGGATGCTTTTGGACATGGTGTGTTCGGTGCTGAACGCATCAAAGAGTTCCTAGTGACTCTTAAATTAAATATGTTATATTTTGTTATTCTCTTTTTCAACTCGGCTCCATTGGTAGAGGACTGTCAGTACATTTAGCAGCTTTAATGATCAGTAAAAGTAAAGAAAGAGTTGGGGGATGAGGGTGGTGGAAATAGTCCTTAGGCTCTGAGACATTTCTTATTTTACTTTATTAATTTTGTGCCAATGTGAATGAGACTTTCAGTTAGCAGGATGGTTTTTTTTTCTTTGTTGGGCTTATTTTCTCTCACTGAATAATTTGGAATGTGTTTTTTGAATTTCATGCAAAAGTCACAGAACTACACATTAACCAGGCAGCCAGATTAAATAGAGTTTGAGTTACAGTGCATTAATCTGTTCTGGATAAATCTTGAATGGTGCGATTGAGAAATTCAATAAAAAAGAGATACAACCAATTTAGGTAATACACCTTGATCTCCGTGAAGCCACAGGACTCATTAGAATTGAAGGAATCTGTACCAAGGACCTGCTCTGAAGACCAGGTACAGATGGGTGGTTAAATGGGCGCCTTTTCTTCTGCGTTAGCGAAGTGTCTCAAGAATCAGATCCTTCACCTTAACTTAAAAATAAGCTTAGATATCGGCATACCTTTTTTGGGGTACACCTAAGTGGTTTCAGACCTTAGCTATCATCTTTATGTTATTGTGTTGTTGTTTTAACAAAAAAAAATAAAATAAAGAAGCACAGTAAGTAATTAAACCCTCTTGTATTTGTACATATGAGCTCATAAATGCACTGAAAAACTGTGGCTATGGTTCTTTTTTAGCCTCCCCTCTGCCTGCTCATTTGTCTCTGCAAAAAGGAACCACACGGATGCAAAGCAGGATAGTCTTTTGAACCAATATAAATCACTCTACAGGTGATGAAAACAAAGATATCTGAACCTAACGGTCCTTAACTTTAATCTCACTTCTTTCAGGGTGTGGGTTTGCTGAGGTTTTCTTGAGGGGGTGGCAGAGAATGTAATCAGAGTCAGAGAAGGACATTTTCTCTGTGGCTGGGAATGGTCAACTTCTTTTTCAAATAAATCTTTCATCTTTTTGACTTCAGCCCACTCTGTCTTGATAATCCTACATCCTTTATTTATAGGTATAGTGAGCAGTAAATAAAGGCAACATACTGTGATTTTGTACTATAAACAAGAAAAGAAAAATACAGCAGAAAACTACAGGGTGGACAAGTCCATGATTTTTGGAGGAAAACTTACTTTGGATTTCACTTGTAAGGGGAGAAATATCCAGACAAAAACAAGTTTCATGGAAGTGATGTGATTGCAGATAACAGAATTTATGCAAAGGAAGTTCAGAAATGCATAATAAATAGTTTCTTCTGCGTTTTCAGCCTTCTTCCTTCATCTAGAAAAGACCTGGATACTTCTTATTTATAGACTTTAAAGAAGAATATAAATCTCTAAAAACTGGAGTTGTGAAAGAAGGGGGTGGAAAACCAGTCCCAAAAATGTATTCATGAACACAAAAAAAAAAGTAAAAATGAGTCTGTAATTTACTGCAGCTCAGAGGCAGCAATAACAAATACACTGGAAATTTACCCATTTTATGCATCTATTTTTGTTTGCTTTACTACTCTGTTGTTCATAAAAAGAGCATTTATTTCAGCAACTGTCATGTCACTTGGCATTTATGTGATCTTTGAGCTATGTGTGAAAATGAACTTTTTTTCCAGTTCCAATTTTTATTGAAAAGTTATTTATTTTATAAATTGGTAACCAGGTGATTTGTTCTCCTGTTTAACTAGTATTCCTATTCTATTTTTATTTTATTCATTCTTATCACTTGAGTATCAGAGTTATAAATAATTTGGGTTTGTTTTCCACACCCTGGTTCCTACTCTTGTTCTTGCATTTGAGCCACTGTGTGCTGCTGTCCTAATTCCACCTAACCACTAACTGGGAGATTAAAAAGTACACTTTTCTATTTTTATACATTTTCTTAGTCTTACGCTTCACTTATGAGGTACTTTGGATTCTCTGCTATATTTTGCTCTCAGCCATGTCTTTTGGCAATTTGCTCCGTTGTTTCTCTTTGCTATTGTTATAAACTCCCATGTGTGTATTGCAGATCTGCACCCAGGGGCGTGAACTGCTCTGTGACTGGCATCACTCACATCTACAGTGGGGACCTCACCTGTCCTGTACAACTTGCAGCATCAACTGTGGGATGATAGGCATCAGACGCATTAAAGTAGACAGATGAAATGTAATGTAATCCCTTCCTGATTAAGCACTCTCTGAGCTAAGGTCCCTGATGACTGTTCTGGCTCTTGCCATGTCTCTACTTTGAAATATAAGTTTCAGAGGTTCTCCAGTAATCGCCTAGAGGGAGTGAATATTATTAGATAACCTCCTGAGAGGCTCACTGTAGTTCCCAGGAAGCATTTGGTTCATAGCTCCACCTCCAAAGATGCCAACCAAAAGGGAACTAGAAGATTAATTAACTGCACAGAACATTTAAAATTTAAAAGGAGAAATAATTTAAAGGCAGCTTTAAGGGCAGATAGCTTGAATATTTCAGTTGCAACCACCTTTTAATAAACCTGGGTTTCTAGCAAAAAAACCTTCCTACATTTACTCAACCATTAAATGAACCTGCAGGTCACCTAGTTTATCTGCTCTTTTCTTGTTGCTGTCAGCATAAATGGCCTTTCTTCTTTAAGAAGATTGGCATAAAATGGAGGCTGTTTATTTCTAACCACAAACTTTACCTGTGACAAGGCCATATTACTTCTTCTTGGTTTAAAACTTATCACAGAATAAGTGTCTGCTCAATGGCTCTTGATGAGAAAATCTCATCTGTTGCCTTGGCAGTTTCAGTATATTTAGAAGCTGAGAACCCAGATGTGAGTTCGCATTGTGCTTGTTTATGACTAACACAATACGCAGGGCCACTCAGTCCTGTAAAATATTCAAGGCTTTTCCCTTGCTTGAGATAATTTAGCTGCAGTGTCTTTCCTGGGCTCCACACTTTGTCCTGACACTGTGTAGAATTTATAGGGAAGGGGTAATAGTGGAATGAAACCTAATTTTGTGAGAATGAGTCAGAATTGCTGTCTTCTGAACATCAGTTGTGAGACAAAGAGGGCTAGCTGCCTCAGTGAGAAGAGCCCACCTGTGCCATAGGTATTTTTACATCTGCATTCTTATTCCCATAAAAAAGCCTTTTGTATTCACTTGTGGTACTGTGTCAGATGTCTGCAAGCTGAACAGCAACTGCATTACTATCTGTGCTGCAAGGACAGCCTGATTGCTGGCCCATAAAATAATAACTGGAGAGCTATAAGAAACCCTCAGAGAGATCTGCTTATTTGAGAAACATTCATAAAATCTGTGTTTCTGTCTACATGCAGCAGAACCTTTGATCCTGAAAGAGATCCCAGGCATAGGTATGATGCCCGATTATCAGTCATGTTTGCTTTGCAGCTAGTCTCATTTTTAGTGCATGTGTTTTCAGGTATATTCATCGTAAACAGTGCTGCCAATTAACAGTTCTCCCTTGCCTCAGAATTTGGGGGGAAAACCAGAGTGTTTCTGACAAAAACATAAAAACACAGCCTCTGCTAGCTCTGAATATTGCTTTATTAAGCCTGGTATTCTGCATCCAGCAGTAGCTAATACCTCATGCTTCAGAGGAGAGACAAACCCCACAATTTGTGCAAATCCATAAAATAAGGGAAGTGCTCCTCGCAGAGCCTGCAGCCATCAGCTTATTCCCTGAAGCATGAGATTTGATTATATGTTTGTTTCTTGGGGAGAAAAGCTGTGAGTATTTAAGCTTTTCAGGCTGGAGATCATGCATTAGATTAACCTGGAGGAATCTGAGGCCCATGTAGAACAGATTGTGGAACTCCCTTGGCAGAAATGAGCAAAGCGCCATTACTAACATGCTGTCATATTGTTAACTGGAGCTGAATGACAAATTCATAGGAAATCTTGCTTCTATTTCTGCTCTTGAGCTATCAGTGAGAAGCTTGTGATTTCTTTTGGGTGTAAGTAGCAACCTTATTTCCCACATAGTTTCTAAGCTTGCGTTGTGTTTGCAAACAGTATAATCTTGTATGAGTAGTAGCTGGGATTAAAGAGCTGGGTCACCTGGCACTGCTTGCATCTCTACCTGTGTACTGCATCCAAGGGCTGGGAAAGCAACTGTTTTGGCTCTGTTCACTCTTTTCTACCATTTTCATTCTAGACAGTACAAAGGAATGTTTTCATTTTTTACTAGGCTTTTTTTTGTTTGTTTGTTTATTTGCTCTGAATCTATGTCATATGTGCCAAGGAAACCAAAGCAGACACTACCATCACATATAGTTTGGGACTGGTCCAAGCTTTGTGAGGAATATTAATCTACAGAAGGCAGATTGAAAAAAAGAAAAAAAACATGATTTGAACTGTTACCCTGCGGCTTGTGAGCAACCTCAGAAAGGTCAAAGAAACTGCAAGGGGATTTGGGTTTGCACCAAAGACGAATTCAGGTATTACCAGGCCCAGGAGCAGGAAGAACAGAGGCGTTTTAAACTGCTCCTCCCTACCACTAATAGGCTCCCGCATGGTGCACATTCTTTAGTCACCCTGCAGCATCCAGCTGGGCTTATTTATGGACTATGGGTAGCCAGTTACACTTATATTCAGCTCATATATTCAGCTCAGACACACAACCTGTTAGTCTGGTCACTTATCAAATCCCCAGCAGTGGAGAACATGCTAAATGAGAAGCTGAGTGCCGTTGTAGCTGCATTGTCCTGGTTAATTCACTCTTTGGTACTGAAGTGAGTCAGAAAATCAAAGTCCAACTCAAAGCCTTGCTATGACCAAATTGAGTTAATAAAAGAACTATTTAGCAAGAAGTAATTTTGTGCTCTCTGGAACAATGAAATTTACTACCAAAGATATCCATAAAAAGTCAAATTGTAGGAAAAAGCCAAGTTTTTCATGGGTGATTCCTGCTTTCCAAAACCATGTCATTTTCCATTTCTTAAGATCTTAAGCCCCTAACTGATTCTGGGTGCTAAGTTGATGCAGAATAGTTCCTTCATGTCCATTTTCAGCCATTGAGTCCCTGCGGAAGACTGTCCTCTGTAGTGTTTAGTTTCTTATTTTCAACTATCTTACCCTCAAAATTTATATTCTTTTATGAGAAAAGATAAAAACTGATTGCTGTTGAAACATTTTGATGATAACAAACCCCATAATTCAGTCAAAAAAAGCCTGCCATCCCACTGCAGCACTAGCAGCTCAAATACTGTAGAAGACGGAATACGAAAGGGCAGAGTAACCTTACTGAGAGGTAATGCTGGTCTTGTTGCTACTCTGAGGTTCTTAAAAATTGCCTAATCTTTAACATTTTAGGGGGCTTTTAGCAATAATCTTAACAGAACTGTTACCAAACATTTTCAGGCTGCAAGAACAGTTGAATTCAGTTTCTGAATGCAGATTTTCATTTCCTTGGAGCCAGGATGAAAACCAGGTGGTCTCCTTACAGGTTGACATTTCCCCACACCTTTCTGTAGTAAGATTGCTTGCCAGCCTAGAGTGTAAAGCTGCAAAAACTTGGGTAATATCGCCCAGTGCAGCTGGACCTCCTAAACTGTTTTTAGATTTATGAGGACCAGAGAGGAGTATCAGATCACAAATGCCATCTTCTAGATCGCTGTTTTTTGTGTCCTCCTCTCCTGCTTCTCCAGCCACTCAGCAAAATGCAGCTTAGACGCACAGCTGGGATTACATTTCAAGGTCTCCTTTAAAACACCTTTTTTCTTTTTTCCCCCCAACCAACTTATAGGTCTTAAGCCTTAATTCCTCTTCTGCTTGTTCATTGCTAGAGCTGCTCTCTCTTTACTCACACTGTGATCTGTCCCAAATTCAAACCAACAAATCAAGTCAGCAATTTGACAGAAGTGACATAGATGGATTTTTCACATGCAGTATTCTCAGAATTCAAGTGTGTCTTTCACATGACATTGTTTGGTACTGCATTCCCTGAAATGATAAAGAATTCTTTCATCTGAAATGAAAAAAAATCACTGCAATGCTTTGATGCCTGTTTAGATAGAGGGATTTACCATTTCTGTCTTGAAATAATGTATATTATGATAATACTGGCATTGCCATAACTTAATCTTCCCAGGATTTCTGTGTTATAAAGCATTTATGATGAAACGCATATTGAATACATAAAGCATTAAAATATAGAAAAATACTTTAAAATAGGCTTTCCTGTACTACCAGAAAAGAATTCCTAATGTGTAATGTAAATTCTTATTCTCATAATTTCTTTGTCTTACAGGATATCAGGCAGATATAGCATAACACTGAGCTTTGCAGTCAGTATACCACTTAAGCACTTAGTAATACAATACATTGAGGTATTTCATGCATTAGTTTCTTCATTGATCAAAATAACATACAGGATAAGGGATCTCTGCTCACAGGAAACCATTTGAATTTGCATGAGATTGGAGAGATCTGAGAGGATCAAACTCAGCCATTCTGAATGCATTCACACTACCAGTTTAGAGTGTAGTATAGGTGGGGGTTTTGGATGTGAATTCCTCTCCAATTTATAATTGATGTACTGTTGATGATAGTTTTGTGCACCCCTGGTATACAGAACCCAGATTCTTCCTCTGAGCTGGACTATGGAACAGAAAAGTTCTTGCATGAAAATTGTCAGGCAAAGAGATTTTTTTTTTTTTTAATTTTTTTTACTTTTAGCCATATCACTTCTTGAATCAAAGTTCATTGTGCAACATAGCTGAAAGGGAGACACTGCCGGCCAGAACACTTCAAACCAGTACTGCCACTAAAAGACTTCATCTTGGAAAACTACAGCCTCTCAAGCACTCATTTCCCTCTCCTCAATTTATTGTGTTTTCCATCATGACTGCTAAATATTAAATGGAGAATGTGCTTCTTACTATCAAAGCTGATTTCTCTCTCCAAGGAGCCAGGTTTTCTTTGGGCACTACTGTACTTTAGCGCATAAGCATGAATCATCAAAGTATCACTTTAATTTGTTGAATTGTAATTTGGAAGCTGAAGAAGCAGAGACCGGTAGGCATTTTTAAAAGATATAATATTAGTGTACTGATGTCTCTGACCTGAGTAACTAGTCAAGATCGTAGCTAGTTTTTCTTGGAAGGAGAAAGTGATAATATAAGCTGAGATATTTTTCTTGGTGCTGATTACTTACAGAGTGTACACATGAGGTCTAGCTTCTCCTGAGGCAGGAGGAACAACAGTAGGTGGCTTCCCTGTTCACAATTTCCAAGCCTATTTCCAGCTATCTTACTCCACAAAGGATCCTAATTGCTTCATCCATTTAGCCTGAATAAAAGGTTAAGAATTTTCCAAAGCTTTAACAAGGTCTGTGATTGCCTGTATATGATAGACAAGTTTGAAGGCAGCCTTCAGTGCCTTCCCACGCAGAAACCCGCTAGGAGCTGGGCAGGATGAAGGCCTGTGCAGACATAAAACAGATGAGAGCAGCCCCCTCACCCTGAGGCTTTAAAATAATATTCTGACCCAGTGCTCAGGTGCCTCTAGCAAAAAAAAAACCCAAATCTGTACAAAAGGGTACTGATGACTAGAGATTCATTAGAAAGGATTAGGTATCTAATTTCTTGGTTTAAGATGAGTAAAAGTTAATTTTTTATAATTTCTGTATTTGGATTAATGGGCCTTAAGAGGAAATTAAATGTCACGGGATTTTGAACACTTCCTACAAGGTGGATATGTATTTCTAAACCAAATAATACACTTACAGGAGACCTACACTTTTCCAATAATTACTTGTCAACATTGACATTTTATAAATAGCCATTTATGAACCAAATGCTTATTTATCTTGAGTAATATGTTATAGGGTCAAATTTAGAAATTCATCCCTTTTCAGGAAAACATATGGTATATATATTAATTTCCTACTGCTGTGGGGGATTGTACTGCATATTTATGGCTAAGCAAATGCTCAAAGATTTTTTTGAATGGGCATGTATATAGAACCACACTTACACTATTTGCTGATTTAGAGTTCATGTAAAAACTGAATTGTGTCATAATAATGTCATATTACTAGCTGAAATGAACCTCAGGCTACCTTATGAATATATTTTGATTTATTATAGTGAAAATTATGTCACCCAGAGCTTACAAAAACAACCACATTGCAAACTATTCTAAGGAAATATGTAAAAAGCAGTCTTGATTCTCTTCTGTGCCTGTGTTAAGTATTACATTTTTAAATAGCATCAAACTGCCAGTATCACCCACAGCAGAACCAGTGATCAGAGCACATGATTCACATTTACCACCATCTCTTGGAATCAGTGATCAGAGCACATGCTTCATGTTTACCATCATCTCTCCTTTCTAAAATCTGATTTTAGTCTACAGAAAATCTTGAACTTCTCTTGTTCTATCCGCGGAGCCCTTGTACCACTCAGCAACACTGACTCACAAAACTCTCCTAGATTTGTCAATATAAATTCCGTTTGCCCTTCTGAGTTTCTAGTCAAGAAACAAAATTGATGGTGCTCTTAATACCAAGTGAATGCCAGAAAGAGCTAATTCTAACTTAGGAACATTTTAGACTTATTTTGCAGTTGTTCAAATGTTTATAGAGAAAATTAAGGGCAATGACTAAGCAGGATTGTACTTTTTTTTTCCTGGGAAGAATAAAATACAGAAACATTTTTCTTAATGCTCATTGAGGTTGTAAGATGTTTTGTAAAACAGATAACCTGCAAAAATGAGGGATGAATATTATTGTCACTTATATGAGTCATTGACAAGCAATAGAACAGAGCTTAATTTTGCTCTAGTAAATATTGTCACCACCTTCTTTTACAGTAATGAGTAGTTAAGTCTACTAGGTCAACTTCCCAAAACCTCCCCAGAAATAAGGAGTGTTAAGATGACAGTTCATGTGGTTCATGCTATTTATTATTCTCTGTAACAATCAAGGCAATTTCCTGCTCTCTATACCTGATACATATAGTCTAACTCAAACCCCTTACAGTCAGAAACAAGGGCAAATGGCATAGAGAGACAGCAGCATAGCTAGAAATCAAACCCTGGAAAGACCAAAGTAAGAACCAATTTTCAAGTAATACCGTCTCCTGACATTTCATTTTTTCCCCTGTTGTATAGAGAGGTGCAACAGAACAACCAAAAGATGAAATAAAGACATATATGTGAGTTACAAGACACCAGAGTGTATGACTTGGGTCTGAGATTTATTAGATACAGCAAAGCTTAACATAGCCAGTTTTATGTGCTTGTCTTGATTTTTGTGAACTAACATTTAACTTTTTTCACTTAGATCTAGTCGGATGTTCAGAAATGGAGAACTTTCTTTCAAAAAACAGTTCATTAAACATGCTAGTAAACTAATTCATTATCAAAAAAATTGCAGCATATACTAGAAATTCTGCTTTAAAATTCTAGATCAGCTCTAATCTTGAACTGTATCCATTGCAGTTCCTTATTAAATCTGACTGGTTGTTTTAAACCTTTTGAACAAATGACAAAATAAATCATATTGATGACAGAGAGATGTTATACCTTAGAGAAAACAAAGCTGAATAACGCAATGAGAACTACAGAATCCTTACAGACTGAATTGCCAGGATTGAATTTCCAGATGTGAGGATGAATATAGATTTGGCCTATGGTATTAGTTGGGATAACCCAAACGTGATAGGGAAAATACTTAAGAGTACTCTAGAGGAAGTACGTGTGCTTATGAGGGGAAAAAACTCCATTAATAGCAGGGAATTCCACTTATGCTGTGTGTAGGCAATAATTTTAGGCACCATAAACAACAATTTCTTGGAACAGTCATTTCAAAAAGCTACAAAAGAAAAGCTACTCTTGATTAAATCCTGAACAACAGGTAGAAACAAGTTCAAGGCATAGTCACAAAAAAGTTTCTCTAACATTAGTATAAAAATATATTCAAGTTCAACATCCTTATAGGAAAAGATAAAAAGGTGATTAGGTTACAAGGGACTTAACAGGAGTGTGGAAAAGGATGATATTCTTGTAGGTGGCATGAAGATTTTTTGAGACATGACAGTGAAAACACAGAGTAAATACGTATTGCTTATCAAAAAAGAAGATTCTGAAAGGACCAGATAAAATCAAAATGATAAACAAAATTCTAGCATCATTAACCACAGAGACTGTTGGAAGTAAAAGGGATTCCTAAGAAAAAAAAGAAAAGGAATACTTGTCCAAATAAGAAAGTTAGAAAGGAGCATAAATACTCTAATTAAACATAAGGCTGCAATAAGGCAAGCCAAAAATGATTTTGAGGTAGAACTAATGAAAACTATTATCAAAATCTAAGAAGTCTCTCAAAACCAACAAATACAGGAATTTTGCCAGCATGTACTGCTGATTCCTAGTTGAGGTATAAAGAAACACAAAAGTAAGGCTATCGCAAAAAAGCTAAATGAATTCTTTGTGCTAGCATTTGCTGAAAAAAGAGCTCATGGGAGATTTCCACATTGAAATTCATCTTCACAGGGGCTAAATTTAAGAAATTGTTTCAAATTGAAGATTCAGTAGAGGAGTCTTAAGGGCAAACTGATAAAAGAGATGATTTTTTTTTCTTTTAAAGATTCTTCAGTCTCTGTAGATGTTTCCGCACTGGAAAATTTTTGAAGCTACAAAAAAAATTTTAGCAGAAAACAGAGAGAATAGAAAGGAAACAGAGAAATTATATAGTTGAGAACATGCTTTTTTTTTTTTTTTTCCTAAAGAGATGTCACTTATTCATTATTCAGCATTAATTGAGGGAAGGAATTAGTTAAAGGGGAGGAATTCAAAAGATCAGGATTTAAAATAATCCTTTAACTCACTAAACACTTAAGGAAATTAAGTTGTAAGTAGACAAGAGAGACTGTCTACTTTCGGATTAAAACTTAGATAATGAACATATATTTATTGTTGATTCAAAAGAGATTAACAAGAAAAACCAGAATGGACTAAACATTTTTGGCTTCAAAAACTCTAAAAGGTTACCAACAGCATGGAGACTGTGGAGGTACTCAGAAAGATGGTGCTGTGTGAAATTATAAGTAGGCTTATCAGAAACAAGCAGGAGTGTTTTTTCCACATAAAACATCATTAAAAGAAATAAAACTTTTGGACACTGAAAACGTACACAAGCTCAGGAAGGAACAAAACAAATTCACAAAGACTAAAGAAAAAAATCGTCAAGGTGTATTATAAAGAAAAGTCTAGATTGCATACAGATTGAATCTTTGGATCATGGACATCTGGAATCACACATTGCTGGATGACGTACCAGAGATTTTCCAGCATGTGATTGTCTAATACTTCCACTTTTGGTAGACCTATGTTCCTAGTCAGGGAATGTTTTATCTGGCCATGTATGGCTATTTTTAGCCTACTGTTTCCCAATGGATATTTTTTGCCTAGTCAGGTTGTACAATGGTTATACATTTTGTCTTGACAAAAGATGGAACATATTTTAAGATATCACTTTCATAACATTATGAATAATTGCAATATTTCTATCTATTCCAACTACCCATGATGAATACCTATTAAAGGTGCCTTTTAAGTTATAATTCAGTTTATATAACTTTTTATGTGATGTTCTGTCTGTGCTCAGGACAAGGTCTTCCTTAATTATTTACAGTTAATGTAGGGATCTTCACCGATGTAATTTTTTCTCCTGGTCACTGCCAACTCAATTAGATCTCACAAACTGAATTTCTGGCATTCAGATTATATCAAATGGTAGTAAAGTGTGAAATGTAGGCAAGTATATTTCATGACATTTCTTATATTCTTTTACGTTTTATTGTTTCAATGAACCACTTTAGCAAGTACAGATGTCTGGTTTATATTTTTTTTTTCAATCTTTCTTTATTACAATTGACCTTCTTCAGTTGACCTATGCTGCTTTCTCTTTTACGAGCATTCTCAGCTAAATGTTCACACTACATGAGAGGTATGGATTTTTTATTTATACATTTTCAAATTGTATAATTTGATATGAATTTAGAACAGGTTCAAAGCATGGTGATGTGGACTCTGCAGCACTCTTAGCTACAGATCTACTTTAGGTACAAAATATTCTATTGAAATGCCAGATTTTGCATAGACCTATTCTATGAGGTAGATTTATGGGGCTCAGGCTCACGAGTACTTTGTAGGGAATGGAACCTAAATTTCATACTAAAATTCCTGGCATGCAGGATTTTGGTAATAGGATCATTTGCCACTAGTCTGAATGGAAAATAAAAACTACAAAATAGCAAATACCTAAGTCCAAAAATTGTCACTTTTGCAAATGTATCTTGCCCATTTAAAGGGAAACTCTGTCATATGTAGTCTGATGAAAATAAATCAGTGCAGTGATGAGGGTTTCTTTTAGTGCATCAAGCTTTAACCTGTGGTAGCACAACTGCTTGCAACATAAATCCCTCTCCACTGAGGCTGGAAACCCCTGAGAGTAGGGATGAGCCAGACCGTCACCTGATGCTAATAATCCTCTGATCACTCATCACAAGTGTTCTGAATTGCTTGATTTGAACTTCCTACCATAGCAACTGGGGTTTGCATTTCTAGCATGAAAAGTTAGATTTGTAAACTTTGAAATACATCAGACTGACTTGAATAAGGGCTAGAAAGAAGCTGTCACTTCCCAGGTGAGAGCAAGAAAAAACTTCTGTGAGGTGGGTTGGACTAATCTGTGAATCTGGATTTTGCAAAGGTATTTCCCTGCAGTGTAGACCAAGGAAAGAATCACAAAGATTATTTGGCAGCTCAGCCACAGATTTCTTCCAAGTTTGTATATGTGCTTTTAGGCATCCTGTTTTAAGTCCTATATAAGCTTAGTGGCCTAGTTTGGAGCTATGAGTTTTATGAGATACAGTGACAGCAAAAGTTCATATTTGAAATATGTAAGTCTTTCTATAGATCTAGATTTTGATCAAAGTGTCCTAAAGGATGATATACAGGAAAGTACATGTGCAAAATACATTGTGCAGAGGACCTCATCTAAAATTGTCTATTTCTATCCAGAGATATGTCAGCTGAGAGTCACTCTGGAAGTTGAAAAACATCAGAGAAAAGTCTGCTCTGTAATTCAAAGTCTCTTAAATCAGACTGACACCTTTAGAAAAGTCTTGCAGGTAACGAACACCTTTCATGAGCCAGGCCATTGCTATCCTTTTGTTTAATGCTGGTAAACATAGGAGTGTGCTTCCACGTGTGAACGTAACTTATTTCTCTCCAAGTATGGTGATTTAATCTTTTCTAGTTAAAGTATCTTTTCTACAATGATGCTTATGAGGTTTACTATAGCTAAGTACAGTTTTAAAAGGTTTTTCATCCTTTTATGAGTAAAAAGTCAGTTGAAACTGACTTATGTGCTTAACAAATGCCATATTGCTGAGTGGTGAGAGATGACCTTCTGGGAAAGTCAGCAAAACATTCAAAAAAGAAGGAGCTATAATCTGTCTGCTTCCTGATAGTAGGTGAATTAGAAATACAATATCGTAGCAACATAGAAAATAATAAAGACTGCAATTCAGCAGTTTAGCTTGCTCATTTAAGTGAGTTACTACATTTGTGAAATACATGAATTAATTCTGAAGAGGAAAAATATTTTAAGTGTTGACATGATGTGAATTTAATTGGACACTGAAACTGGAAATATTTGAGACCTTTCTATGGACTAAAAGAGGACACTTTTGCTTCATTTCCTATGATGCAAATTTAAGTCCAGAATAACACAGCTGAATTTCAATGTTGTATTTTCGAACCTGTTTCCCAAATCTCTGGCAGTGATCTGTCACATAGAAGNNNGCAGTACTTAATCTATCTTGTTGATGAAATCAGTATACTATACATTTAAAAGAAAACTGGACCTGAGGCTGCCTGCAGACCTCATTTTAGAGGCAAAAAGTGTGAACAAAAGGTTTGTAAATATACATAACAGTCTGAGGGGAAGAAACACTGGGAGTTGGACATCAAACCACATAATACTAGATTTCCTAGGCTAAGGTGTTAGAATAGATATTTTAGTATAAAGTTATCAATTTTCAGCTCTCCTGTAGTGTGCTTTTCAACAACAGTCAGTGCTTGAGTGATAGCTGTGAATATTATATAGAATTAGCAGAAATTAAGTGAAGTTAAAATTAAAAAAAAAACAAAAAACCACCAAAACACAGCAGCTTATCATTTAATATAAAATGTCACCAATTAAAAAATATTAAATACCCACAGTCAGCATATAGATAAGAGATAGGATTCAGAAACTGTGTTTTATAAAGTCCCAAACTTAGAAGGAATAAAGAGAGCACTGATAAATAACCTTTCATCTATCATGGCTTGCAGCTGAGAAGCCACTCCACACACGCTGTGCACTCTTTGCACAGATTTACTGTGCCTTCTGTACTGTGTGACACATTTACTCAGTGGCTGCTACTAAAGGTTAATGGCTGGGTCACAATCTTCATATTAAATATGGTGCAAACACTAACTTGTTATTCATGGGTCATAAGAGTGTCTCAGGGCCACCTTTTTACAGGCTTCTAAATATTGTCTTTAAATTTATGTCTGTTATGTTGTAGGAACCCAGTTCCAGCATCACCAAACAGTAGAGACCATGAATAACAAGGAAATTCCACACACTTTTAAAAAAATTGCCCTATAAACAAAGATCAAAGGCCATAAATAAATTGTCTTATTGAGAATAATTAAGAGCTATCAGAGTGTGGGGAATCTCTGCCATCTTTCTTTATTATCACAAGGCAATTGCCTGAAGATTAGATCAAAGCTGTCTACTCTGATTCTTCTTATTGTGTAATTATTAACACTGGCTAATACAAGCCATTATCCAAGCTCACACAGTGGTCTGTCAATCAAAACACAAGCTGAAAGCCAGAAACAAATACAAAATGCATGTCTGGTCATAAATGATTTATCAACCTGTAAAGTCCTGGCTTCACAATATCTGTGCCATAGGCAAGGCCAAAGAAGCCTTTCTGGGCCAGCTGTACTGCTTGGGACACACATGAGCCAGCGTGGCTGCACAGAGCAGCCACCAGCAGTCAAAAGAAAAGATTCTGTGATGAAAATCTGCAGCTTCTGCCCTCATGACCAGCAAATTCTGTTTTTCTGCTGCGAGACGTCCAACTCATTTCCATTGCTTTTCTTCCAATTCTCCCCGATCCTTCCACATGCTCTTTAATCCTGCAAACAGGAGCCCGTGCCAGATGGCTGCTGCTTCTTCAAAGAGAGATTCACAACTGTCTTCCCCTCAGTGTGACACTCCCACAGGTCTTCATTTTCCCTGTCAGCTTTCACAAAA
>JANHGB010025672.1:0-60400 GCA_026283785.1 Coracopsis vasa | reverse complement strand
AGACTTCAGCTCCTAATTATCTCCTTCTAATGCAGGCACTGGAATGAGATATCTAACCAAGTTACTATGATGGGGATTGCTCCAACCCAGGTGTATGACCTTGCACTTGGCATGGTTCAACTTCATCAGGTTGGCATCAGCCCACCTCACAAGCGTTGTCAAGGTCCCTCTGGATGGCATTCCTTCCCTCCAGCGTTATAAACCGAACCACACAGCTTGGTGTCATTGGCAAACTTGCTGAGGGCTCACCCAATCCCACTGTCCATGTCACCGACAAAGATGTTGAACAAAACCGGTCCCCACACCGATCCCTGAGGGACACCACTCGTTACTGGTCTCCAGCTGGACACTGAGCCATTGACCACAACTCTTTGTGTGCAGCCATCCAGCCAGTTCTTTATCCACCAAAGCCAGTTCTTTATCCACTGAAGCCAGTTCTTTATCCAAGGAAAGCAGACCTCATTCTACTTATATCCTACACACAGGTTAATGCAATAATTACCATATAATAGAATTTAAGATCCTAAATATAGTTATTTTTTAACTAATATTTTCCTTTTTTCACCCCTATTGAAATTGGGCCCATAAGATGATTGAGCGCTGCAGTCTGACTTGCTCACATGCGGCAATTAGCCCTAATGCTGAGGTACGTATGGAGACTGTATTCACTCTTATTAGAGGGAAAATGCATTATGGTGGATGAAATGATAACTAACCACAAATAGGCATTTTTATGTACAACTTTATCAAATACCTCATCTTCAATGTAAAAATTACAAGAACTTTCGGAAGTTATTAGCTAAAGAGAAAAGCACGACAGATCGCAGCCAAAAAAAGAGCTCCAAATCATTAAAATCGGCAACATTATGAAAATAAAGTGATGTTTACCACTGTCCACTGGCAAACACACTTGCTCAAGAATGTGGGTTAACACTATTTCATCATCAAGCATTACAGCATTTCTTCTGTGTGAATAATAATATTTATTGTATCAGAAAAAAAAAAAAACTCAATACGATTAAAATCAAGTCAACAACCATCTACATTTGTTGACCTAAAAATAAATGTTGCAACTCTCTAGCCTGGCTGTCAAAACACAGTTCTTACATTGCAATAAGATTTTTAAAACAGAAGGATTTCCTGGTTAAATAATGTAAATTTCTCATGCTGGTGAGAACTGCAGGAAATGAAATTTAAAGTTAATGAAGAAATAATTTAACAGTGACACTCTGTATATCTCAGCTGATCTTTTCTAAATATAGAGCAGGCATCCTTCAATGAAATCTCATTTATTCACTGTCCACGTTATTACATTCAAGCTGGGTCTAATGAAATTTTCAGGACACAACTCTTTCTCATGTATAAGTTGTCAACAGGAAATAATTTGATTTCCCTATTATTTTACTATCACAAAGCATCTAACAATTTAACTGCAATGTGCTATTTTATCCATTATTTTAGGATTTTTAATTCTTTTTTTCTGTTTTAACTACAGATGTGACTACCTTAAATTTCTCAGTAGAGCAAATATTCATAGGAAAAGCAGATAATATGTTAGTATGAAAATATTAGCACCTTTTTGTCAGTTATTTAAATGCTTCAGGAGCAATCCTAGCCCAATTAAAATCAGTACTTCAACAAGATAGTTTGAGCTAATTAATAATCTCACTGTATCTACATCTTCAGGTTTCCTTACAAAATCAGGTTTAGTGTTATATCCCTGTTAAGAACATCTTAAGATAAACTATTTGCTTGACTTGCACTACTGCTGAGCAAAATACTGTCAAAATGCAAATTTAGTTCAAGCCACAAATACTGCGTATAAAAGTGAGAAAACATTGTCACTTGATTAGGAAGGAAGGAAGGAAGCATATTAAGATATGCTAGAAGTCTTGCACGGCATGAACAATGTAGACATTTTCTGTGATACAGGGATAAAATAAGATTTGCAGGTGAGGAACTTGCAGGACTGCAGCTTTATGCTGCTTATCTTCTTTGCGTTTGTGAATGTAGTGTTCTAAAAGGTACAGGTCATCTATACATCCAAATTTTAATGAAAGTTATTGTTTAAATACTGAGACTAATTGTAATTATTAGATAATAAAATATATATTCAATAATTTGTACAGGAATTTGTACAAATATGGCACTTTATAACTACCGATGATAGATATCATTACCTTCTAACGTGTTGATAATGTTATTTCACAACTCGGTCATCACACAGTAATGTGAGAGAGTCACAGGCAGTACCACAGTCAGTATTTCTCTTCATAATTATTAAATGTGAAAAAACTTAGTCACAAATAAATTCTGTTGAACATCACTGGCATCAAGTCTACTGATGCCAGAATATTATGCTGTTTACACCTGAATGAGTGATTAGCTCTTTTTCTGAGAAATAATGATACAACACAATCCCCTTAGAGGCTGTATTTCAGTTTTACAGTATTAGAAATATCACGGTCACTGGGACCACTGCACTGTATCTACTGGGTCTGATATATCACTGAGTCATTCCTGCATTATATGCAGAAATGTCTCACTCAGACATAGCAACTTCAGAGCACCTTCATTTAGAGAAGCAGAAGGTAAAACCTAGGTTGTCTGAACTGCAGAAAGTAAAACTCTGAGCCAAATGGCTCTGAGCGTGTACGCTCTTGAATTCACAACTAAACTGACAGCATTTGATACGAAGTATGTTATCCAAGGAGCTGAGCACTCCTATTTGGATTCAACAAAATGATACTGAAGCAATATACAAAATATATATTTGATATGTCCAGGGTGACTGTGCAGCAACTTCAACCAGATACATAACAAAATGTTTATTCCTGACATTTGTATTTCAATTAAAGGAAAATAACAGTCAAAACAAACAAGCTTCATTTCATCCCCAGAATATTAATGACTAGGAAATAGTAAATCAACATCTTCTGGCACCCCCAGTTCAGTAGCACCTATGCTACTTCCTTCTTCCATCATTTATTTCCTATTGCCCCAAGAAAATATTTTAACTGTGAACTAAGCTGATATAATCCTATCTGGTCATTTCGAACACTGAACATCAGTGTTGCTCTTCCAGAAAGAATCATAGGAATACAAATAGTTTGCAAACATCTGTCACTGGCATAGTATTGCTACAAAAATCTGTTTTAATCCTGCTGCCTATATGCAAAACAGAAGATACCAAATGACACCACAGTCTCTTTGGACCTTCACATAGATAACCAGCACAGATCCAGGCATCTCTGGAAACAAGTTCACATGGTACAGTTTCAACATGCAAAGCACAAGGCTCTTAAGATGTGCTCTCCTGTCTGCATTCCCAATCTTTATTTCTTCTTCCTCTTTGTCAAGCTCTATGTGACTTTTTTAAATTTGTTTTGAGCTGTTCTGTCAGACTATTTTGGAAGATTTTCTAATTTAAGATTTCATTATCTTCTTTCTTTCAGCTCTGAATGGTCTGTCACTTGCTATACCCATCACACTGAGCTACCCAAGTGTGTTTCTGATTTTCAGCTGCCAACTGAGAAGGCCAAGGTCTAGATGTGTTTTCCCCCAATTTTCCCATTCTATTTCCTGTAGTCAGCAACTATTTATTCTTTTTCCACATCATAAAATAAAGTGCTGACCTGAACGGGCCTGAGTGCTTTCTAATGCTACTGGAAATAAATGGATAACAAGGACACACAGCCTTTCTCAGAAGCAGGCCAAAAGGTTAAAAAATGTAAATAGCTTGCAATGAAATACTTCTACAGAATGAACAGTTATACAGATAATTGCTGTAAAGAGTGGTGTGTTTAACTGTATAAACCAAAATCATTTAAATAAACAACTTGTAAGCTGAAAGTTGGCTTGCAATTAGATGAGTGACCTTGCTTATTACAGGCAACTAACATTATAATGTTGATTAACAGAGAAGTCCTGGTCTCATTTTAAAACAAATGTTTAGGTTAATTGTTTTTGCACAGGTTGAAAAATTGTACATTTACTTGAAGAAGGTCTGCCAGGCAGGGTCTGGCTACAATAGAAGGGGCAGGTAACGGTCTCAATGAAATGTCCTTAGAAATTCTGCTAAGAAACAGACACTTCAAGCACAAATGCACTTCTTTAACACATACATAGGTTATTCAATTCCCTTCAAGTAACTCAGAATTCAGTGCAAATCGATACAAACATATCTGCTGGGTAACATTCAGAGTTTTGTTCCAGTACATTTTTTCTCTCAAATTATCCTAAGGAGACAAAACTGAAGACTATTTGTATAGAAGATTGACAATATCTATTTTCAATGGTTTATATCCTGTATAATAAACAATTATTAAAGAATTCCAGAAGAGAAGCCAAGAAGGGAGAGGAGACTCCAGAGGAAAAGGACACATTAAAGATGACAGGATGTCAAGGCTGCAAGATGTCTATTATCTTAAGCAGAAATATGACAAAAGCTGTTTATTTATGAAATATTACCCAACGGGGATATGAAAAATGATTAGAGATGCACTTAGATAGGAAATTCTAAAGGCAATAAAGCAAAATAGAGGACAGACAACTGAAGGCAGGCAGATGTTTGCTGAACCAGAGGATCAGAACGAGCTGTGAATAAGATGCCTAAAAGTTAAAACAACTTTGACTGTGGAAAAAGCAGAGCGTCATATTGACTCCTAGAGGAGAATGAGAGTTGAGGAACCCAGAATCCTCTCTATGGAATGAGATAAATGAGATAAACTACATAATGAGATAAAACTACATGCAAGAAAAAAGAAAAAAAAAAAGGGAGGAAATGCAGACTCAAGGAGGAAAGAGGAAAAGGCAGTGAAGAGACCAGGACCCATGAAAAATGAGAATAAGCAGATATAAAATGAAAAATAAAAAGACAAAATCGTCTTCAGAAAGAAAAATACGAGATAGATAGAAAGAATTTCAGATTTGTACGAAGAATTATGAGTGAAGGCTTCTTAGCCGAATGGAAGAAAAGAGCTAAACCAAAGAAGTGAAGGTTGAATCATGTGCCAGTTAGAAAATATCCATATCTAAGGCTTAAAAGAATCTCGAATGGAGTTTACTTACGTCATTGTAAAACTACAGATCAGTTTCTCAGTGGTAACTGGCTGCCCACATGCACCTGCCCTGCAGTAAATGAGAATTAATTTTTATCTTCCCCATCAGCAAAAAGAAAAGAAAATAAAAAAGGGTGTGAGAATAGCATGAAGATAAATGGTTATTTTATGGTTAGGTTTCGTGAGGTACATTTTGGGATCTTCCATTTATGAAGGACACACATTAGAAATAAAGATTGAATTTTACTTAGTGGTGAATGCCGTTTTCAAATCAATGTTTTTATAGCTCTAAGAGAGATAAATAACTTCTAGGGCTGAACTTCATACATAAGGAGAGGGAAAGCAGGCAAGTGCAGACTAAAGGATGGAGAAGCCTCAGGGAAGGCAAAATGGAAAACCAGTAAAACCAGTGTGTTATTTCTGATAGAAATAGTAACCTGAAAGGAACCAGTATCAGAGAAATAATGGTATCTAATTTGGCATAAAATGTTTTGACACAGAGTAGCAACAAAAATACTGTATGCTATGCAAGACCATAAGAATGTAGTAATCTAACTCAAATTTCAAATTAATTGATGTGAAATATCTAAATGATGCAGAGAAGATGAGGCAATTAATTCTCAAAGGGACATCTGAAAAAAGTATGAATTGAAAGTAGTTTAGCAGTATTAAGTATCTTTGTACACACACACATAAATGCTAAAAATTCAAAATGCACTATCTATACTTTACAAAATATGCCTCAATAATGGAAAAAAAAGTCTGTACTTTATATAGATATATTCTATTTATACAGAAACACCTTATTATTAAATTACATATCATTCCTTCCTAATAGTTACGACTAACTCATGTGGGAGAAAGAATGAAGTCGATCAATCAAATCAGTAAGTCAGGTAGGGAAATATAAATAAATAGTAGCCATGTCCTTAAGTTAGGTTCTGCATGTTATTACAGCATTTAAGGACTGTAAATTTTTGATGTACCCACAAAAAAGCTGTTCTCTAAGGATACTCAAATCCACATATGGCTACATAAACTTGTTACTAGTCTTTCCTTTTCATTATCCATCTTCCTCACTTCCTAACTGAAACCGAGCATATCATTTGTGAAGGTGGTACTCCTTTAAAAATAATAACTACAGTGCTGGATAGTATGGTAAAGCAGATACTAAAATTATAGTAGAGAAGATATATTCTGATCCATTCACCCGATGTTGATTTTATAAGCAGTTGCTTGGTAAACAACCCTGATAAATTTAACAATGCAGATATTTCAAGCACTTTCCATATTTATTACCTTTCTTTATAATGTACCATCTACCAGGCTTAGTCTTTTTCAGAATAAAATACTTTGAATCTCAATTTTTATCTCCTGCACATCTATAATCTAACAACTTGATTTGATTTTGTTCTGAAAGAATCAAATTAATGAAATATTTTTAGAGTCTAGGATTATAAGGATTCATCATGGAGGTCTTGTAAAGCCTAATAACCCAGGGATACAATTTTTAACCAGTAGAGGTTAAATCATAACTTATAGCCAGACTGCTATAAACAGAGTGAAATCTGAAGCTGTGCAATCACAGGTTAGAAACACAAGACATTCTAAATGTGAGAACAAATTATTTAATAATGGGGTTTACAAATTTTGAACTATTTTTAAACTGCAAAGTTGAAAAACAGATTTCTTTCTGTTTTTCAGAAATCTTTCGGTGCTGTGTTGGTAGTAACTATATTAAACTGTTTAGATATTAAGCCCAAAACAAAAGACCAAAATATTGCTAAAAATATTAATAAGAAAAGAGATGGTTCTACAGGAAATATTTCATATTTCCAGAGTGAAAAAAATTACAGTCTGAATATACTATTTCTAATTCTTTTTTTTTTTATCATTTGTGTGTGTCAAGAATAAACACAAACTCTTCTTATTCTAATAAATTATTTTTGTGTGTATGTATGCACGGAGGCACTTGTTCTTAGCAACGCATGATAGTTATTTCATGCACCTTACAATATTTTGTAATGTATTTAAACTGAGCTTACTGAGTTTAAAACAGCTTGTCCTCATCTTTAAGGGTTTGCCGAAGTTTGTGCTATACTCATGAACTTTCAGCCCAGGCAACCCCACTGGATGCTGCAGAGACATGGGGTGGAGGCAGAAGTGCTGGCACAGTCCCATCAGTTGTTCTACAGCTTGGCACAGGGTCACAGAGGGTGTCAACTTTACAGCTCAGAGCATAGTTGGCAGCTTGTGTGAGACCAGAGCAAGAACAAAACCAGGGGGTAGGCCATAGTTCTCCTTCCTTTCTCCTCTCTTTCCTCCTTCTTTACCCCATATCTCAACATACTGAAATTGAAAAATAACAACCAAGTATGAAATAAGAAGAGAAACTTGTTTGAGGAGAGGGGAAAACGAGAATTGACAGACTTTCAAGGCAACCAAAGAGTATTTCCAAGCCTTTCACTCTTCCATTTAAAGTAAGTTTTAAGGCCCTTTACACAGAATGCCTTTTATTGTTTTCCCATGAAGTGTTTCACACAAATTGGTATTTTCTTGTTAGATATTAATTACTTCAAGTAATTTAGCACATTTTTCCCAGTAGTCAGCTTAACTCGTCATATCAATTTGTCTGACATACTGAAACATATCTAAGCACTTATTTTCACTCTGAGTTTGCAAATATAACAACTATTTCTTCCCAAACTCCCTTTTAGTTGTCTGGAAACAGTTTTGAAGAAGTTATTATACATAAGTTCATGTGAAGCCTACAAGACTTGTATGCGCTGGGAATTCAGGCTTACAGAAAAGCCCAGGTCCTGATGCTCATCCCTTTCTGTAGAGCAGGTATGAGAACACAGCTGCCATTCCTCACAGCGACAGAGGTTTTTAGCGGATGTAGCTGAACAAAGGATTGAGGTGACATTTTCCCTTCTTTGAGGACCAACACAAAGCTTGGACAAAATGTACACCACATATCAGCTTATTTTGCAAAGCTAAGCCGGATTAATAACATAAAGAGTTTTTGCACCTGTTTCCACACAGGGAGAATTCCACACACCAGAATCACTCACTCTCTCAAGATCTCTATTAAAATTGACTCCTTTTTTAATATGTCAAATAACAAAGATCTACTTATATTCAGTGCTAAGCTTGGCAGTCTGCATTGCAAAATGCAGATTGCACTGTTGGCTAATTTTGCTGGAAGAACATGGCCAATCTTACTGCAGAGCCAACTTTCCCCTCTTGGTACAAGAGGATTCAATATAATTGTTATTCCAAGCTGTGCATGAGAGAGAAAATATTGCAGGAGTGGAAAGGGATCTGAGGAGAACTAATCATCTGGCCTACAAAACAGATTTTGGCAGTATGCACAGCTTAAACATTTATTACTCAGTCAAGCAGCCTAACAGATGCTGGAGTCTCAGGACCTGCTGCAATGTCCAAGATAATTCTGGATACAAAACACATTTAATGGTCAAGAATTCTGCAGTGAAAGGCAACTACACTGAATGATAATGATAAACAGCATGCAAATTACTAGAAAATTATTTTTCACACATTTTATTACAAACTATGAAAATTAATGTTACATGGTTAAAGAAACGTAGGAACACAAGGGTGTTTTGGCACCTTCTGCCTAAAACCCCAAGTTTTCAAAATCAAACAACATTGGAGAGAAAAGTCCTGCAAATCTCTTAATTGAATCTTTTCTATTTTGTTGAAGCCAGAACCAAAATGCCCTGGTTTTGGCTGGTATAGAGTTAATTTTCTTGCAAGTAGCTGGGGCAGTACTGTGGTTTGGCTTCAGTCTGAGAACAACGCTGATTAACATACTGATGTTTTAGCTATTGCTGAGCAGCGCTTACTCTGATCAAGGACTTTTCAGTCTCTCATACTCTGACAATGAGGAGAGGCACAAGAAGCCAAGAGGAAGCAGAGACAGGACACCTGACCCAAACTAGCCAAAGGGATATTCCATACAACAGCATGTCATACTCAGTATAAAAACTGGGGGAGTTACCCAGAAGTTACCCGATCACTGCTCGGGTTGGGCTGGGTATCTCTCAGCAGATGATGAGCAATTGTATTGTGCATAACTTGTGTTTAGTCTTTGTTTGTTTTTTCTTCCCATTTCCCCTTTTAGTTTTATAACTCTCTCCTTGTTATTTCCATTATTAGTATTAGTATTATATTGTGCTTTAGTTATTAAACTGTTCTTATCTCAGCCCACAGGTTTTACATTCTTTTAATTCTCCTCCTCATCCCACCTGGAGAAGAGAAAGAGGAGCTATGAGTAAGCAGCTGTGTGGTACTGAGTTACCAGCTGGGTTTAAACCACTGGTAATAACCAGTTTAACCAGATATAGTTTGGCTTTACATACCTCAACATGGTATTAAAGATATTAAACAAGTAGTAGATCATATCCTTTTAGGATTTAGGAAGACTGAATCATGTCAGAGATCCATGCAGATGTACTTGGGGTTCTATACTGCAGAAGTACTTGAAGTGTTAGCTGAGAAAACTATATATACACAAAACACAAAATAAAGGATGGCAAACAGCAAAACCTAGTAGAATTCAAACACTAGTCCAAGTATTTTAGGCACAAATTACTCTGCTGTATAACTTCCCCCCAAAAAAAGCATTCGAGGAAAAACGTGGAATCTTAAGAGGTGTCAGCAATCTCATAAAGCCATCTTGCAGTCAGCTCCCATACTGATAAATACCAAATACATAAAATCAGCCAAATTGCTTTTGAATGGCTAATGCTTGATTAATTTCAAATGAATTTCTCTAAGTTCAGAGGTAGAATATTTCAAAGACCCACTTTCAGTAGAAATTAGTGCTGAGAAAATTACATCTCTATGAAAGTCTGTAGTATTTATGGTCTAAATTTACTTTTGAAAACAGGAATTCTGCCTTTTTTTTTTTTTTACAGAAACATTTGAAAATTCTATTCAAAATGCTTAAGATAAGCCAATCCAAGTCTGGAAGAGTACCTACAATTATATCAGAAGTATGTTTTATTTCAGATTTGCCAGAATTTCTTTTTCCATCCAAATTCTGTTGTATTTAATAATCAGTTAAACTTGGATAAACTTTCCAGGCCAAAATATATTTGCAAATATTCAGCTTGAGAATATAGCATTATAACATTTTTGTGCTGCATCGTTTTCAGGCAGATTGTTCTACATTAATCATAGAACCATAGAATAGTTAGTGTTGGAAAGGACCTTAAAATCATCTAGTTCCAACCCTCTGCCATGGGCATCCTAGACCATGTCTCCCAAGGCTCTGTCCAGCTGAACACTCCCAGCTTACTACAGCTGGTACCTTCAAAATAGCATTCCAAGGGGGAATAAATCAACCCTGGTACCTTTCCTTACCCTAACTTGTCTTAAATTTTGATAATTTAAAAGTCATGGTAAACTTGATTTTGGGTGAATATGCTAGACCATTCATCCAATAAAACTAATGTAATCCTGGTACCAAAATATAAGTAACTCCTCATGATGGAGGATACTGTTCAAGTTGTTTGACCTTCTGAACTCTGACAGAAATAAGCTTTTTCACCAAGCTAGAAAAGGTGTTTCTTTTTGCTGCTTATTTGAAAAGATTTTCATTCAGAGAGCTTTAGTAAGCTACATGGTGTGGGGAAGGGTAGGGGAATCATAACTGTCAGAACATTAAAGCTGATACTTACCCTACAGTTCTTTGCTTAAGTTTCTGCATCAGTATTTTCCTTCCAGGTTCAACCCTGAACCAACCAGGCAGTTCTTAGGGACCTAATTGCAACTAACATTTGCTTTATTCTTACCCCAAGCCATAGTTTGGTATTTAAAACAGGCTGGCACTGAAAATTCACTTAAAGGTTCACTTCACTCATTACGTGTTTTCACAAATAATTCTGTGATTAAAATCATGGTAAATAGTTTAAAATGCAATTAGAAGAAAAAGGTATCTTACATGCTATCTGCATAATAATGATATAATAAAATCTGCAAAATAATGATATAATCCAATTTATGTTTCCAAATTGAGAGGTGTGAACACACACACAAAACCAGAACTGAAACAATAATTTTTCAATCTCAGCTGTAGTAAAACTGCACTATTTATTCCTTAGAAGAAACCATGAGAAAAATAGTTCTGAATAGTTTGTTTCTCAACTGATATATATATTGTATTATATATATTATATTATATAAATATAGATAAAAGTATATATAATATAATATATATTGCAAAATATAGCAATAACATTAAACTTAAAGTATTTTGAACCAAGCAATTTAATTAATAAAACTGTCTTGTTTGTCTGTTATTCCTATTTAAACTGTGCACAAAAAAGCACAACAAAAATTTAGTGTTCCTTTAGTCATTTAAGGACTGCTGATGTAGTACACTAAAATATTTATTTGGATTGCGCAACACTTTATCAATATGTTGATTCCTGAATAAATCTTATTTATTATCCACACATAATAAATGACATAAATTGAATAAATGGCAATGCATTTTTTGCAGCTGTTTTTTATTGTGGAGGGGGTTGGAGGTGGAACATTCTTGTTCCCATGGTTTCATTTCCCAGCATATCTGACTTTCTTTCCAAAGAATATTTCCTCTTTTCAAGCTTATAGCCCCAAATACCCAAGGTATGAAGAAATAGTTCAATAATACAAAAATTCCAAGGAGAAAATATCCCAGTCAAGATAAAGATCACTGCAGCATCAAAACAGAATTTTTTCAAGACATTCCTAAAAGTTTTGGTTGCCAGTACTAGCACTATTATGTCAAAATACTTTATCGATAACTGAAAATTCACATAAATAATGCTCTACTACAAAGGTAAAATTGATGTCTACTACCAAACTTGCTATCAAGAAATAAACCTTAGACTATTTTTAAGGAGCATCAACATTTTGACTGGCATCCCAATAAAAGAAAGGTATGAATAAACAATATGTATACTTTATGATTATTAAGCTATATGAACCATCAACTAATTGTAACTCTATTTATGATTGGTTTATTGGGTTCTGAGCAGGAGAAGCCTTTTTTTCTTGCTGGTAACTGCCCAAACATATTCAAAGTGATGCCGTCATATTCACGACACATTACTGTCAACACGACACTTTAATCAGCTCTTCAACGCTGACCAAGTAGTAACAAATGGAAGCTATATTTCAATTTCTGATTTAGAGGAAGTAAATCAGGAGTAACCACATGCACAAAAAGCAATCCCTGTCTGCGCACTTTGCCTAACACTTTTCCTAAAGCTGCAACATCAGCTCAGACTTAGACCTAGAACAAGCATTGCAGCAGATGGTGCTTAATGCATCTCAGATGGGAAGGGCAATGTGTGGTGGTATCCAGTGTGTGGTGGTTAACCTCACTTGCCTTGTGCAGTTCCCATCTTCTGCTTAGGGACAAGCAGGGTACAGTTTTAATAGGAATTTAGAAATAAGACTTCTGTTATTACTAATAGCAGATTCATTACTAATTCCCAGTGCATGTGGTGGAAGGATGACCTGAGGGTTTGTTCTGTTTTCATCAGCAGATTGATTTTATTTCAAAATCTAAGTGGGACTCGGAAAATACTGAATTAAAAGCCTGATTTGGGCGTATTTTATTGGGAATGCCCTCTCCTGTGGTGGGCCTGTAATCCTCATAAACAGGCAAATGAATTAACTCCCTAGACTTTTCACTGTCTCTACTTGGTTTTGGTACCAGATACAGGGAAAAGTAAAAATAACTTTCATAATATTTCTTTCTGCAGTCTAGTCAGCCACAAAGTAATAACCTGGATACAGTGAATGGATATTTTGTAATGATGAATCATGTATTTCTATGATGAAATAAAAGGGCCTACTCCACAAGAAGCTTATCACTGTATTTCAAAATAAGCAAATCACTTTGCATGTGGGAAGCCAAAGAACATTGTTTCATAGCACATACAGTTTATTAGGTTGAAATAGGTAAGGCATCATTAGAGAATTACTGGCTAAACCTCTTTCAAAAGGCTAAATAGAGGGTGGATCCACACATTCATAATTTCATGAGACAGAAATTTGATATTTGATTTAGATTTTAAAAAACTGAAATAATAATTGCAGTAAAAATGAAACCTGAATAGGGAAGAAAGACTGTCATGGATAACATATTGGTTAAGAGTCACTGATTCTCAAATTCCCAGCTTCATACAGAAAAAAAACATAAACCAAAACAAAAACCAAACACAACAGAGTGTGATCAATAGATCCAAGTAAAATAATCAGATTTAGGAATGCATGTGGTGCTGACTGTAATTGCCCTTCTCCCCTAGAGACGGCAACCTGCTACTGCAAGGGGCAAGTGAAAACGAATCTCGAGGAAGCACTGACAAGTCAAGTATCTTTAATGAAACCTGTTCTGTGAGATCCAAAAAGCAATTATTTTTTTTATTTTGGCATTCTACAAAAATATACAATAAGAAGGGAAAATCTTTCCAAGGTGTAATTCAGTCAAAAAAAAAAAAAATTGGCTTCCAAGCACTAAAAGTTGTAAACTGTGTCTCATCCACTGTTTCTCAGAAGGATTTGTTGTTGTAATATCTGTTTTGTAAATGTTCCCTAGCAGACTGTGATGTAGACAAGGAATTGCAGATTTATTGCAAACTATTTTCAAAGTGTACAACTGTTCCCTGTTATAGTGGCCGCTGTCAAGATGTGACAGGTTAGCTCATGTGAATAGGAAGTAAAATGACAAAGGGCTCAAGTTACCTTATCTGCTTTTCTAGAGTTATAAAAATTGCTTGCAGATAATATTACTTGTGAAAATAAAATTAAACTCTAATTGCTTGCTGTGTTTCAGATGACACATGAACCTTGTTAGTGTAAAATAAAACTTGGTGACAATTTTATGTTTATTGCTATGAAATCTGTGATTTTTAAACATTCTCAAGCTGTTATCTCTGAAAACACCATCTGTAAAAGTTACCCAGCCCCCCAATAAGACGATTTTGTTGATGCAGAATTTGTCTTCCTGGCAATTTTGCAGGCTTCCGTGTGTCTAGTAAATAATATGATAGCTACACACAAAGATCATGAGTTTCTTATGAACCATGTATGTTGCACATACAGTTATCTCTCCCCAAAAGATTTACATTTCTGCTATTTTTATTAGATACTGAAGTTGTACCTTTCCTATGGACGTCATAGCCTGTCTTAATTTTTAGGTTAATGGTTTGTAAAGTAACATTACCTAGCATGTATCTTTAAGAGACACAGGAATATCATCTAAAATGGTATAAATTCAACATAACTTCAAATATTTTACATACTGTTATAATGACAAACATATCAAACTTCACATGGTGTTTAAAAATATGCTAATAATTTGAGGCAAGTTTTTATAACATTTTAAGAGTGAAGTATCAATTCTCTTCAAACAAAAGCAAAGGAAATGGCCTGTCTATTCCCTGTAATCCTGCAATTAAGGTGCACTTTACCACTTATTAAAGCCAGAATCCCAGAATAATCCTCCAGGTCTGTCAGTCAAACACACCGCACAAGAATTCAAGCTACTATGATTCTTTCCCCCATCATACTGACATTTCCATTTTCATCACTGTGTCATTTATATAAGCTGCAGACAACTGTGGTCATGAATTTTAAAAAGCTCAGGTCATATTAAGGTCTCTTTCCACTTGATGAGATTTTGGAAGATGAGAAGGGCTGCATACTTGAAATTAGGATCCTAAATAAATAAATAATACACCACCCCCCAACTGCAAAATACAGATCCTATTTATGTTTTCTTCCCCCATTTAAAAAACACACAGCCATATGGAATGATAAAAAGTCTTATCATTGGGTAATGATTTTTTCTTGACGATGGGTACAGAAAAATGAAGTTATTTTCATCCTGAGAGATAACGTAAACACTTACTTTTGAAACACAATTAAAGAATCCTCAGCAGTAAATGCATATATATATTAATTTTTGACATAGTTTAAAAAGAATTTATGCAAATTCTCTGCTAAAATACATTACTGAAATTGCAGGAATGCACTGCATGCAATATAAGTACTACCATCTCGCAGGGCATGTTACTTGCCTGAACTGCATATGCTTTTGGGACACTCAAAAATGTTTTCAGTACTCATCTGTGCCTAAAGCCAAAACCGTGTAAAGAAGAGCTGTCAAGAACTGTTTGTACTACATGAGAACACAGCATAGAGAAAGAATGGATTAAAAAAATCAGAACATGTAAGAGTTTCAACCTTCAGTTCAATTTTTGAATCTCAGATCCAGTCCTAATGGATAACTTCAACTACGGCTCCCTACTTATTCATAAGATCAGTCATATGCCTAGAAGACCACATCTCTGAAGTACTACTGAATAATAAGCTTAGTATTAAAATAAAATCACTTCGTTCACATGCTACTTACAGCCTTCATAAATATCTGTTGGTATGTGGACTGCTGCATGTTGGTAAGATGTTTGCCGTCGGAAAACAGGATCTTCTTCAAATACTGGTCTGATTCTCTGGCTGCCAGATTCAGTGTCATTCTTTTCAGGCTTTTTAAAGAAAGACATGTAAAGGGCAAAATATTACAAAGTATGCTAAAAACAACTCCATTCACATTTGTTTCTTTTTAATTAAAAGGCTCAAGGCCTTTCTTTTGCAGCTAACATTTTGTATTTGTGCATAAACATACTTATTTGCTCCACACCCAGAAATATTTGTGTATATTTTAAAGTACAAGTTGCCCAACGCAACTCAGTGAAATTAAGAGCTGCAAAAGAAAAATATCAGCCTAACACCTTAAACAATGTGAGTGCACAGAATTTTTACACCAATAATGCAAGGTAAATACATTATTTTCTATTATGTGTAACAATTTGTATCAAATCTTAAATATAAATCCTGTGTATCTTTACTCCTGCAGATAATAAATTGCAAATCTTAAAATGATACCATTAATATATATTTCATAACTGGATTTTTGAGAAACAGTTGTGCACATCCAGACAAAGAAAGGAAACTAAGGCTGCTTAGAACTTCTGACTGAAACAGGTTTTGTTCATTAGTTTTAATAATAAGTCTCAACAAAATCTCATCTACTTTCCTGCCCAGCTGCCTCAGTAGAAAGATTCCCGAACACTCAGTTGCTCACCTCCACCTGTCTGCCTTGGGTTCCCATCCTCGCTCACGTATCTGCACCCCAGCTTCTTGATTCCTTTCAATTCACTCAGTCATTTGGATTAGTTTTTAACTAGTGAAAAACCCTCTACTTTTAGAAGTAGAGGCTTTTCTAACTCAGCTACAAAAATTGCATGGAAACCAAGGAGGTCATGAAGACCAAACAAAGGGGAGATGTTAATGTCTTTACCTGGTTCAGAAGCAGCTGGAACATGCAAGAGTTCCCATGGCATGAGTAGAGACAGATACTTAAATCAACAGTGAATCTACTATGATACCAAATGATTACGCAGACCAGCAACTGCATGCAACTGTAAGGATATTTTTAAAACTACAGAGTCATTGGTTATTGAAAATGTGCTCTGCTAAAAAAATAGTGCTGACAAAGAAGCACCTGTCTGGTCAGTCAGGCATGTGTGTGCTGAGGCTATTCTTTATACATTATCATCTGTTTTATCACAGAGTTACAGCCAAATACTGTATTAGGTATAGGATCAAATGTTGCCTGAAGTAAGCAGCAAAGATGGGTTTCAAGGAGGTGGTTTCCTTTGGAATCACAAAGGGCAGAACTCATCTAACCAGTGACATCCACTGATTTTAACAACATAGCAGTGTTGAGCTCATCACCCCAGGCTGCCTTCATAGTCAATGAATAGAAAGGGGCATTTTTAGACTGCAATTCATCTTGTCTTAATTAGACATGAGTCATACCTTAGAAGTGCCTCCTACTTTCCATTGACTATAAAGCTAGCCCTAGGGCAAGTTGCCTAGATGTAGAAGACTGCAATACAACTGTAGAATTAGGTGAGATGAATCTCTGGAAGAATAGAAGGTGAAGAATAATTCTGACTATTTTTATGCAGCAAAACTACTATATCTTATGCTAAGAAGTTAAATTTTTACTTAGCACTTAAGTCCACTCTGGTGGATGAGACAGAGGGGGAAGCATAACCCTTAACACTGAAAGTAAAGGATGATTTTTTACAAAAGCAAATCTATTACCAGGTAAAATCCAGGTATATCATGGTATTAAATAATCTAAATTGCTAAAATGTGTAAATTACCTAAAAACCATTATTTTCCTTGGAACACCTAAGACTACATGTTGCCTTTTACTTTCATATGTGTGGTATTATATTCATTACTAGTTCTAATGGACACAATGACCTCTGTTATGGAAGAGGACTTTTGAGTATCAGACTTTTGCATTTAGATGTTTCTAAGCGAATAATGTTTTGGTTTTGGTAAGTGGATTAGAAAAGCAACAAATACTTGTACAACACAGCCTGAAATGTTTTGATCCAGTGTGCCACTCTCTTAAATATACCAGAAAGGAAAAACATTCCAGGGTCTGGCTGGGATGGAGTTAATTTTCCCTATAGCAGCCCTCATATTGTATTGGTAGCTATAAAGGTGTTGATAGTACATCAATGTTCTGGCTACTGCTGAGCAGCGCTTCACAGTATCAGTCTCTCCAACATTCTCACCAGTAGACTGAGGGTGGGCAAGAGGTTGAGAGGGGACACGGCCAGGACAGCTGACCCAAACTGATCTAAAGGGATATTCCATACCATATGATATCTGTCTGTTATTCTTCCTACCAATATTCCATGATATCAAAACAAAACCATAAATATCTCTTCTCAGTCTCATTGATGCAGGGCAGTGGATCTACACAAATTGCACAGAGTAATGTAGAAGCTTTTGCATCCCTATTGTTGACTTTTCCTGGGAGTATTTTGTGACATTCAAAGCAGATATTGAAACAATGCAGCTATCTGCCCCCAGAATCGCAGAGATATGTCAAACGACAAAATTTTTTCATAGTTCTATAGTTTCCTTCATATAAGATACGTGAGCTAGTTCTGCACGCAACAGGAAAGTATCAGAGTAGTGCTGCACTCACTTGGTCCACTACCTACTGACCAGCAAGGCTAAGTCTGTGCCAGGCCTTATACATCCAATGTTCACGGTGGATCCTTCTATATAAAGTGAAAATTATTTACTTTTCATTTGCCAAATTCATTAATTTCAAGTAAGTTACATCTAAATTAAAAAATGAATATACATATATATATATTAAAAAGGAACACCTCAAAGTTATTATTTATTTTAGTGTGGAATTTTCATCAAAAGCCTGACAGATTGTGGCATCAGTTGGTGTAGTTTTAATACCAAGTTAAACTTTCTTTTCTGGAAAGTAGCAAACCACACATTTTCAGTCAAAGTAATCCAGCATGTGAATACAATTAAAATCCAACTCCAACCGGTATTTCTCTCAAGTCAGGAGCTGAAATGAAGTCAATACTGGCACAGGAAAATCCCACTGGAGATACTGGCTGAAGATTAATTTTCTATCTATTCAAACCTGGCCTTCACTTATTGAATTACATTGTTACCTACCACTGACAGTCAGCAAAATAACTCACTCACTTCTCTGCAATGAATTGCCAGGCCAATTTCTTCCTTCTAAGTGAGGCAGATAGAATCAATTTCTCTCTTCAGTCCACATTTGTGCCATTTTAAGACTTTTTGTTTTAAAATAAATAAAATACTTCTTTCAGGTGTCTACCATTCACAATCAGAATAAAGGGAAATTGATACAGCAGCTAAGCTTCAGGTAAAGTGGGTTCTTCTGTAGCTGTTCTTTGTCGTCTTGGCTAAATCACTTTTGGCATGATCATCTAAAATAGACTGGAGGTTGCTTTCTGGTTTTTGTAAGCCAAATACATGGCAGAAATAATGCAACTTGTTTCTCAAGAGCTTTGTAAACAAATTAATATATCTACATGAGGTAAGTGGAAGCTTTCTACCAATAACTATCACTGAAAGATGTGTAAGGAGAAGGAAACAACCATTAAAATGAAATAAACCAAGGTCATTTCAAGAATCTCTGTCATAGTTTAGCTGCCTATTGCACTGCAGCCAAACATATCCCAACTCTTTTCCACAGCATTCACTTATTTTTCACCATCACAGCCATGGGAAGATGAGTGGATTTTGCATCTCTACCAGTAAATATTCAGTTAGCTGAAAAACACTGGTTACTGTAGAAATGGGAAATATTTTTTCCACAAATATAGAACTTATTGGGTTTTTCTTATTGCAAATGTTGAAAACTGGGGATCAGAAGCATAATATTAATTAAAAAAATGCCATCAATGAAACACACAAAGCCCATGACCAAACTGAAACAATCTGCAGTGGTTTTCTGAAGCTAGACTCTCTGCAGGAACAATGTAGAAGTCACTCAAAGAATCAGAATAGGTTTAGCATCAGGACAAAAGAATAAAAGGTAGATTTCTTTTAATTCCTGAACTGATATGCAGCAAGAAACAATGGCACCTGCCTAATTTCATGACTAGCTAAAATAGAAAGGAATTGGTTGCTAGTATTCTCCATTGCCCTAATACCTAGGGACTGCGTTTTGCATGAAACCATGTTGTCCCTATCAGTGCCGCTTTAGAGAATGACAGTGGAGTCTCACTGCCTATGATTCTTTTAGCATAGTACAGATCTACTCTGTACAAACGAACACTAGCATGCACAAAATAAGTATAGAATTTTTTCTGCACTCAGTTCCTTACTCAAAATCAGTGTTGCTGCTTTGAGGGTTTTTTCCCTCCCTGAGGAAAGTAATACAGTAAAATTACATACACAGCCCCTCCAATACTGCTTGTGGCCCCATTAAAAAGTTACATCTGGACCCGACAGCAAGGGTAAAATGAGATGTCGCTTGAAACAGACAGCTCAGCAATACGCCTGCAGCAAGCAAAGGACAAAACCGCTCTTCTAAGGACAAGATAGAGGGAAGTTAATTTTGAAGAGGCAGCTAAAATGCATTCCTAATAGCCATAGCACTTTCACAGCATTTTAGATAATGTCATGAGTGCACTGCCTTCTGACACCTTCTTTTATTTCCTTTTCGATAGATGTGATTTTCCAGCTGTAGGAAAACTGCCAAGTGCATTTAGATGACTGTGACAGAACTGCAAACAGTTTACTTTCTTTTTGTTTGTGTGTCAGTCAGGGACTGTGGTCTTCATTCAGCTACACTAAGATTTTAAGTAAAATGACATTCTCCTATCTACTTTTAGGGACAAAATTTGACCAAAAGTGTTATAAATAAGAAAACAGCTGGCTCAGAACTTAAATATTCTTACTTTTCCTGTGAGACAACAGAGAGGTGTTAAACATAAGAATATATACACATATTTGCATATATAAACATAAGAATATACATATTATATGTATAGGGTCTGGGTAATCTTTTGTTGATAATCACTTCTACACATCTACTTGAAGGCTTGCCCCTTCCTACCATATACACAGCTATATTATTTTTATGGATGGTTCAAAACCCTCTGTATGCATTCATTGATCTGACCTTCATGGTTCAAGGCTGCTGATCAGAACTTTTAGATACCCACAGAATTATTATATATATCCTAAACATAATAGTGTGCACTATTGCTTTGTATTCCAACCCATTCACAAAATTCAATGCATCATAAGTTTGGTTTCATGAATAAATGAATCCTTGATGTAATTAATTTATTATGGAAGGACTTGAAATCTGAAGACTAGAGAAGGGAGTCAGCATATGGCTGGTCAAGTATTAAAGAACAAATTCTGTGATTAGCAGTCCAAACGGGGCAGAACATGGCAATATATCATACTAAAAATTCAAATAGGTTTAACTAACGCTTTTCCAGAGGACCTGGACTACACACCTGCTCAGATTTACCCTTTTAAACCGAATGTAAGAATTCAAATTCCTACTAGACAAAATGGAACTTGTTCCACTTTCTAAGCCAAGACATTCCTCCATCTCCTTGATATTTACTTGAAAACTAGAATTATAAATTGCCTGAGACACTCTGTTCCTGCAGCTAATTCCCACTGAGTACAGGGAGACCACCTACTTGTAAGCACAGGTCTGAAGCAATCAAGCCACAATATATGTGTGTCTGATTTGAAGAAGACAAGACCCTATTCTGTAAGTGTCCCAACAAGGTAGGGCTAAGCAGGTTAGATCAGGTGGCAGGATGAGGGGCAGAAAATTTGGTTATCTAAGCATATTAGCAATTAAAGCGATTTATTTTAGAGAGACCTGTGCAATCAGCTTGTCTTTTTGAAAACTGACATGATATTTTAGTGAGATAGAATTATATTTGTTGAAACCTTGATTTCATCCTTAAGAAAAGAACTGGAAGGTTTATTCTTTTCTCATTAGTACAGATTACAGCTGACCTTCAAAGCAAAGCTGTGTAAAGTCTGCTGCTGTAACGTCAGCATGCAAAAATCCATTTCTGTCCTCTGCTGCTTTAATTACAATGTCAGGTAAAATATAATATGCATTTTAAATATTTAAGCACATAAAACATATTTATCTTCCTAAAGGTACTGTGACATTTTCCCATTCCCACGTCATCAGCAACTTCCCCTTATCTCCCCAGTGTTTCAAGGATGATACAATAACATCAGCACCCTTGGATCCATCCCATCTGGTCCCATTAACTTGCTTATGTCTGATTAGCTTCAATTATTCCTAAATCTCCCCCCCCATTACTGAAGATTCAGGCAACATCTCCATATTCTTCCTGGGTTGTGCATCCTATTCACGTTACAAGGGAGTTACAATGTACAACTCCACCTGAACCTCCCAGCTTGTGCTCTTCTGTACAGGGTGATGGCCTTAGGAAACTCAGGGGTTCAGGTCCAGAGTGCTCAGTAAAAGTGACATTCCTACCTGCTCTTAAGTTATCATGTTTGGCATAGAGCTACTTTCTTCAGCCCTGACTTCAGTAGCAGCTTCACTGGATAAGATAGTATCATTACTCAGCACTAGGAATACAGGGTCATAGCAGAATAATAGCACATTTTACTCTAACTGATTGAAATGTTATGAGAAGTTCAAGAAAGCCAAGTTAATTATTAAAAAAAAAAAATCCTTTAAAATTCATAGCCTCCTTTAAATAACTGATCATTCAGATCCCATTAAAGTACTTAAAGTTATGTAATAAAACAAAATAAAAATATCCATTGTTGACAAAAGTCCCATGGAATACCTGGTCGTCTGTAATTTCAAGATCAAAATGCACTCTATATAATTTAGATTTTTTATACATCATCCAATTAAATTTCAAACTAGGAACTGTTCTACCCTTGTTGGAATGACTTACACTGCCTACCTCTTCCCACCCCGACATCTGATTAAAGATCATACCCCTGGAGAACAAGAACTATTAAATCATCTTAATGCTTCATTGAGAATTACTTATAATACCAACTGAATGTGAACATTTAATTAGTTCGATTTTTTTCATCTGATGCAGTTGTCTTTGCCATGCTTTGCTAAGTCATCAACTGATCCTGTTTCATCGTGCATTCTTACCTTCTGTCATATTGCTTAGGTCCAGATTTTGTACATCCTGCAGCATACTGATTGGTTATTGCTCTTTATTCTTAATTTGTTCCATCTTCTGTGTCAACAGCAACATTAATAACAGTAAAGCCCTGCTTTGAGAAGGAGGTTAGACTACATCACCTCCAGAAGCCTTTCTAATCTGTTTTTTTTTCCTGTGATCCTCTGAGTGAACACTAATGGGGCTCAAAACACTATCCAAACATCACTCATTAATTCATGCTCACATAAATATAATGCAGCTTTTCACTAATTAAATGCCAGCTGTATCTAGGTAGATAAAACCAGTAGGTAATGTTAAGCCATTCACTGACCTCTGAGTTACGTAGGGACCATAGACTTTCCCTGCAGATTAAATACAGTGTAATAATTTAAGCAAATTGTCCTAACACTATGCAAGACTATTTTTATATATTTTAAAAACATCTGTATGGGGAAATCTTAACAATGCAATAAATTAGAAGAATGGCATTCACAAAGACTGGGAAAATTTTAGAAGGATAATCTGCCCAAGAAACACATCAGAAGGAAAAAGAATGAAGAAACAGGTCAAACTGAAGCCAAGTTCAAAAGATTTTAGGGTCTGGGCAATGTGATTCCCTGCTGCATTAAAAGTTATTTGCAACGCACACCATAAAAAGAGCTGCAAGAGTAGCTTCAATCCACCTCTCACATATCAACACTAAAACCTCTGAAAAACTTTTGAGTCAGAAGACAAAAGCACAGAAAGCCTTTTAACAGCCCTATGGGCAAGAAATGTTCCTGAAGCTAACTCCCAGATTGCTTCCTCCTCAGCCCCACTCAAGACATGACCCAGGTGCAGAACTACAGCATGAATGACCTTGCATAAAATGAGAAGCTTCAATTCTGAAGTTCTGCCTTTGCCATATTTATGCCAAGTACTGTAAAATAGAGATGTTATTGAAGAGAACTGCAGGAAAAGAACACTGGATACAGTAAGAAAGCTGGATATTTCACAGAATAGCCTGATCATCCACTTACAAACACCTACAAATGAAATGCTTTGTATTGGATATGGTTGTCTTATTCAGTCTATTTTTTTTTTCACCTACTCTCCAAAAAACAACAGGGGTAGAGCATGTTGACAACGAGCATTTGGAAAGGCCAGGAAAATGATCTGGCCTTTTGCAGATTGCACTGGCCAGTTCAGAAATGCTCTTATTTGCAGAGTCAGGGGCAGGAACAGGCAAGTAACTGCATTTCAATTTACCTGAATTACAGGGAACTTCCTGAAAATCCCCTAACACTGCAATGAATAGATTATTCAATGTTTGGAGATATATTTGGAATCATAAACCACTTTGAAAGCATCTCTAAGAAAGCAAATATGGTATTATGTCTCTGAGTAAAGCAACATTTCATGTCATCTGAAGAAAGCAAAACTACATGTTAATCTCCCAATCAATTAATAGTAATTATATAGACTTCCCAGAATGAGGATTCCAGAGCATCAGCTTTGCCCCATATACAATCTGAATATTAAAGGCAATTATGTAAATATAATAATTACCTCTTATCTCACACATGATGAAGGGTTCATTTGATCATTTATTTCATCTGACATATGAGTAAGCAGTAGATCAGTAGAACCTCAGAAGATACACCTAACAGCACTTTGTCTTTCTCTTTTCTAACTTCTTAAACTTGAAAATATGACTCAAAGACTTTGGTGATTTTAGCTATTTTGAGTCTACATGTTAAATCTTATTAAAAACATTGTAAGTGTTCCATTCCAGCAATCTTGATATGACTTGCAATTCTCAAAGCCTACTTCCACCTTCAATCAATCATGTGAAAAACCATCAGATTCTGTCATTCATTTTGGTTTGTACCACTTAAAAAATCTCAATGTGACCCACACATTTCCAAGTGACATGTCAAAACACCTATACAAGACTACTATCTGAAATTAGGCAACAAAGCCTTAAAATCACTACTTCAACTGCTATAAACTTTCTGTAACAGGTTCAGCTTTTGGAGTTGCTTTTATTTACCAATAAATAATTATTCATTGCATTCACTGCAATTACTATAATTCATGCGTTTAATATTAGTAGGAAATACCCTGAAAGAAGAATTTTTCCATTAAACTGATGAATCACTACCTTTAGGGCTGAATTGTGATCTTTGATGTGGCATAAACTTAGCCTCCATGGAGAGACTTCAAGCATTGCTCTTTTGTGCAAATTTGCCTTCAAGGTAGGATTCTGTGCATTAAGAACATCCTCATCCTTTTTAGGACAATGACAACTACAGTTGTCACTCTTGCCATTATTATTTCATAACTCTAATCCACAGGTAGGAGATAGCTTTGGGGCAGTCATATATTTCATTATCATGTATTTTTCATTGCAGGCTCGAATGTATATTCATTTGGGAGAAGAGAAGATTTACACAAATTTGAGCAAAGGGATATAAACCTGACATCGAGTTTTTAAATCAGAACATTAAAAAAATAATAATAAAAATTAAAAAAAAAAAAAAAAAAACACGAAAAAACCAAGAACCCCTGCTTCCTATAGCAATAGCTCATCATAATTTCAATAGGAAGCTCAAAGGACTGTCTTTTCTCTCTATGAGTTGGACTGAAACTTACCTAAAATGCACTGAAATGGAAAAACCTAACCCATTTCCCAGTGATACTTGTTAAAAGGCACACATTCCTCAGTGAACAGTGCAAAAAGTCTGGGTACTAAGGTAGACAATGTCAATCGTGCCCTCACTGTCAGTTCCAATGCTCATTTTCCAAATTGTCTAGTAGAAATGATAACACTGGATTCCAGACATGACAGAGGAAAGTGTTCAGCAAAAACCCTGGAGTATGTATTTCCCTAAAAGATCTGGAAGTCAAGGTACTAGAAATAAATCCTTTTGTATAAAAAAGATGAACAACAGATGTCAGACCAAAGAACATAAAAATATGGTTTTCCTACTTAGTCCTCCCTATACACTACAGATAAGACCCTGTGTGCTATCTTATAACAAGATTGTTGTTACTCTCCACTAGATAAAGTGTGCATTTTAATCATAAGCATTATTTTTGTTATACACTACACTGCAAAAGACAGAACTCCCCAAAGTGTAATTAATTTGTTACATAAAAGAGATAAAATATGGATCTACCTTTTCAGAGAAGTTTATTTTCAAACATATTTATTCAAATGAAATTTTTCAACATATGTAGCATAGTATGTTCTATGCTATCTAGGATACAAAAACTTTAAAGAGTAACATCTCTGAATATGTTCTATATTTGAGAAGCACAATACAGAGGCTTGGAATACTCTCAGGAATCAAAAGTGCAACATCCAGGAGATGTTTTTATTATGTTAGGACATCTATTGGAATCTATAAATTTTCCCACTTAATTTTATAAAATTTTAAATGTATTATAGACTTAATTATTAATTCCAAGTACTAATGCCAGTAGCAAATTATATAGGTTACTGCTCAAGATATATTTTAGAAAAATTGAAATATATTTGAAAAATATGACATTTATTACAGAGTAGCAATTCATGTTCTAATGAAACTTTTCTAAGGTTTTATAAATGTTCCCTATATGGGTGTATCAACAGTCCTACTCTGACAGTCTTTCATAATGGTAGATATAATTTATACTAGCACAAATGTTCTTTCCCTCTTATATCTTAGGTCATTCTAAGAACAAACTACTTTGGCAAAATGTCACCCATGTCTATACCAAAAAAAGCTAGAATTTGTCATTTGCCTGTATGGCTAATAGCCATTACAGGAAGAAATTCAAATTACATGCCCAGAACTCTGGTACGTTGAAACCCACCAGGATTTTTTTCTAAATGATGTTTATATTCACACCTAATGAATGAACCTTTCTTAGTTTTACAACAGTTTTCAACTTAATGTAGATATATCTTTTTATCATTATTATCTGAGGAAACAAAACTTCAACAATAAAGACAAAAAAAACCCCACCCCTTGATAGCTGCATTTACGCTGCAGTTTTAAACTCAGGGAGATAATGCTTTACATATTATTCCAAAATAATGAGGCATACTGAATTAAAAATATTATCAATCCCATGTGGCAAAGACAGCTTATCAGTTATAAAAGATTTCACCTTGCAAGTTTTATAAAGTAATAAAAAAATGGTTTTCATATTTAAAACAGACATAGGCATGCTCCAGATTGCTTCCCACTAGTGGAACTCACACACTCTCATCACAGAATGAATTTACATTTTGTGCAGGTACCAGCTCTCAAAGGGACCCATAATTCTAGAGCCTCCATGTTAACTCAGTAAAATAACATTAAAAAGTGCTGCTATCACTTAATACCTGATCAATAACTGCACAAGAAGTACTGCTTTGTTAGTCATGACCACAATTCAACATGGGGCTGGATGAAGGCATTCTCTAATAAATCACTTGTGTTAACTAGGGACACAGCTCATGCCAGGAGATGCAACTGGTTGGTTCCAATTAAAGCCTAATGAGTAAGACCTACAGAGGAGATGCAATCCTCCAGTGAGGTGTGGCTGGTTTCATGTTAAAGAAACATTTGTTTCTTTATTTGTAATCATTAGTCTTTTCAGTTAATCACTGAAGAATTTCAATCTCCTTTTCCTTAGGCTGTAGTAACTTGTGCAGGAAAGAGTTTATAAAACCATGATCCTAAAAAAGGTATAAAAGGAGCAAGATGAAAAGAATAGATGAGAGAAACATTAAGAAATGAATCAAGGAACAATGAAAATTAAGCCACTGAGCAATTTGGTGCACAGTAGAGAGAATTACCTGAACACAAGGAAACAATAAAATTAGAGGTACAGAGAATCTATAAAGAAGATGTGGAATCACTAGAAATAAAATGGAGGCCAGTATAAAAAAAGAGGCAAACTGAACAGTGAAGTAAAGATGACCATAAACAGAGTGCGGTACAAAGGGCAAGAAGAGAAAACAGGCAAAGCAATATTGAAACTAATAGGAAAGGGCATCTTCATGTGGTGCCATTCAGTTGTCCAATAAAACCACCACAACATTTGTCCAAATACAGCACAAGCAGTTGACAGCTGCAAATTAAAGTGCACAACCCAGGCTGCAATATATCAAACTGAAAGGGTTCGGGGGGAAAAGGACAGTGAATGGAAACCTAGGAGACCTGTATTAAATTACAAGTTTGACCATTATCTTCCTATGAGATATGAAAAATGGGACTATAATGCCTCCTACTTTGTTGTGAGGATAAAACTCATTAATTACCACGAAGTGTTCACACAGTACATGCAGGGCTGTGGGGAAATAAGCAAGTAGAATCTAATTGCTGTTGTAGGATAAAGAGTACAAAAGGTATATTACTGATAGATGGACTAAGGGCTTACAAATTGATTGTTTTATCTGGGAGACTGAGAAATCCAAAGGCCAAAGAATGATCGGTCTTCACATTCCTTTTTTTTTTTTTTTCCCTCAGTCCAAGCAAACAGAGTCATTAGATTTAAAAAGGCCCATTGAGACAGCAGATGAAAAATGAGGGAGAAGAATCTCCTGAATGCCGTACATAAACAGGGAGTAGGAAAACAAACTCCACTGCAACGTATTAACATACACAGAAAAAAATACACAGAATTTAAGCTAGAGGACTGTTCTTCTGATAAAGCTATAATTTTAAAAGGGTGAGTGGAGACAAAAGCTGACAGGCAGGACCTGTGAGATTCATTTCTTCTAATTCTTGAACATGTAAAATCTAAGATCTGAAAGGGTCTGTCATAGGAACCTGGTCAACAGAGAGAAATACATATCTAGAGGTGATTCAGCTGACCATAGGCACCTACCTCATGAAAAACTCAACAACTCTCTAGAGGCATCCACAGTGACTAGCTTAGATAACTAATTTTCATAAATAAATTTCTGTGGCTGATTATCCCTTTTTATACTGAAAGAGAATTATAATATCATGTCCTTTGATTAAGTGAAGGCTTACAGCACGGAGGAAGAGAAAACAATATGAACTTGTAAGAGACAAAAAGAATGGGTGGCAAAAGCAGTTTTACTATCCAGTGCTTCAGAGATGATTCTATTAAAGTCTTTCTTTATTAAGAAAAAAGATACCACCTATGTCCTCTCAAGCATTTTTTAAGCAGGAACAAGGGAGAAGAGTCTGTTGTGTTTGCATACATAGCTGAAAACCTTGATTCAGATTTTCCCAAAAAAATCAGTATGGAATCGTTGACCAGCTTACCTTTATGTCTTCTTCTTTCAAGTTAGATTACTGATCACAGTGGCAACATAAGCATAAATACTGCTACATTCACACTCTTGGCATTTTATCATCACATATTTAACTTATTCTTACCACCTTAATGAGATGCAAATCATAGCCACAACTTTCTATTCCCAACAAAGTCCTACAATTAGAATACAAACTTTTCTGGGATTTCTAATCTGCACTTATCTGATTAGCCTCAACTTTACTGATGAAGGGAAAAAAATCCTAAATTTTTATTTTTTTAAAGAAAAACTTCCATAGAAGTTTTAACAGTGGAAACCTCAAGACACATGGGAGAGACTTTTTTAGGAGGTATACGGTTCCTGAAATACTGGCCTTTTTAAAGGGATATAAATCTGCATGTATAAATTACATCTCTAAAATCATTGTTTTCTATAACATAAATAAGGTTTATTTTGCTTATGAAGAATTAATACTGATATTGCAGTTGAAGGACCATAACATTTAGCATCATTATGAAATATTCACCTTTTTTAAACTGCAAGAATCATATGGGTAGGAAAAGACCTTTAAGATAATTGAGACCAACCTGTAACCCAGCACCGCCACGTCCACCACAAAACTATGGTCTACATCTACACAGGGTAGCCCTGATTCACAGGGAACTATTCTTAGCTCAAGAATACAGATTATTACAAACTTCATTCCAAGAGTTGAAAAAGACATAAAAGAAATAAAACTGAAACAGAGATTCAAATAGGACACATGGCGGAGTAAACCCTTCTGTTTCTTTTTGTTTGTTTGTTTTAGTGGGGGTATTGGTGCTTGGGGCTTTTCTGGGGGTGTGGGAGAGGGGCTACCCAAAGAAAGCCAAAGAAAATGAGATTAATTCTGGAACAGTATTTCCTTTCCCAATTGTCAAACAAATTTGAATTTAGGTTGTAGAAGTAGCCACCTCAAGACCTTTCCCCATACTATTTAATCATAACAGATAGAGCAGGGTCTTTTACTTCATGCCACAATATACCATCACTTTATGGTACACTTAGAATAAAATTCTAACATTTAAGCTCTGTAATTCTGTTTCCAGAAATGATTAGCACCTGCAGTCTCAGTGAATTTGATAAGAAGAGACCAGTATCTTTCAAATTTAGGTTACTTTTAATGACTTTTTTAAATCATGCAAACTTTAAAACTCAGGACTGTAGTCTTTGTTGCATCTGAATTCCAGTATTTGTGACTTTATATAAGCATATAAAATAGTTCTTTTTTGACATGATCTATATACCTTCTTTAATTGCCTTACAGCAGAAGCATCAATTATAATAGTGATGCCATCAGTCTCTAAAGAATACTTGATTAAAAAGTGCAAATGAAGCATGCTGGCAATTCTGATTAATACATTTAACACATTTTTCTACGGTTTTCTAAATTAAATCTATAATGAAGACAAGCAGTTGCATTATCCCAAGCAAAGGTGAGGGCAACTTGGCCTCTCCCCAGAAGACATTAAGATTTTAATAGTTAAAACCAAACTGGAAACTTCAAACCACTTAAAGTAAGAGTTTTAGTAGAATCTGGAATTGAAATATCATACATTTAGTCTAAATCTTGGGAGTAGATTTTCAATTTTCCCAAAGCTTATTACAGTCATATGAGTGACAAAGTGCATGAAAATAGCTTGTCAGTAATATTTTCTATTTGCTTTCCTTCATGTAAAAACATTTCTTACAAAGAATACGGAAAAAGAGAATATCAGCTTGGAAAACAGGGCCAGAAAAAGGTTTCTTTAGAGTAAAGAAGATTATTGACATTTATAGTTTTGATTCTCCAGTCCTATAATTAGGATTTTATTAAATTTCTAGAAGTTACTGATATTCCTGTCAGGATCCTTTTTCTCCCAGCACATTCCCTGCCTGATCGGTAACTCAGATTGTATAAGTGAAGAGAGACTTTAATAACTAGAACACAAAGTAATATCTGGCTCTTGAAGAAACTTTTGAGGACATTTCTAAGTTTCTTGGTTTCTTGCTTCTGCAAAATATTTAAATGATGGTCTTTGGGTTTCATTAGTGATTTCAATCCCTTAATTGTCTGAGATTACAGGCAATGAAACAAAAAGAAACATATTACTTACATCATTCTGATCGTCTTTTGCGTTGTAATAGATTATATCATTATTCTGTAAGAGAAAGAAAAGTCATTCTGTTACTTTGAAAATAAAGAATGAAGTTTACCTGCAATAACTTATATTAAAATACATTTTAAAAGAAGTTCATATTTCATTAAGTGTTCTTTGAAATATGACAGAATCAGACCTTTGTTTGCTCTGTTGCATGTAACATTTCCCATGCTTGTGTTTAACTTCATTCACTTAATGCTTTGTACCTCGTAAGCTACATAAGTCACTCAAAAAAACAGCTAGAAAAGAACAAAGTTGGACAAAATCGAGATCCCATAAAAGAATTTCTGTTACAGACATGTGATTCCTTGCCTATGCAGTTAGGTGATTTATGCACCATGACATCTAGCAGGCAAGAGATACGACGATGCATGGGTATTGCTAAGTGGGTAAAGTGTTTGCTGCACACACGTATATTGTTTTATTCACCTCCCATGGTGAAAATAAAATCTGTGAATATACATCACAGGAGAGTCTGGCTGTTGTAGCATAGAGTGGATGCTGGCAGCTCTATGGAAACACCGTACCATGTAATTCAAGCAAAGCAATGAAGGAGAAGATTACTAGTTTCCATTGCAAAATCAGTCAGAAACATCATTCAGTGTAACATCTACAGCAGTTTGAAAATTGGGGTATTTCCTGTGGAACACAATTTTGTTTTCCCTTGAAATATTTCTGAACCATTTAAAATTCTTAAAGATTTAGGTTCACTGTATTAGCTTTGAACTAAATTGCTGTAATGCACCCTATACCTATTTGAATGAAAGTAAGGTATTGTCGTATGTATTTTTACATGAAATAGATACATATATACATATATAGCATCTTTTTAGATACATATATGTACATAGCATTTTCTTAAGTCCTATTACAGATTTTGAATAAATAAAGGAGAAGTTAATTTCTTCATGTCCAGCGGCTTGTTTAAAATAGGCAATTCCTGTTAACCTAACAAAATAGCCTTAATTTATATTTTCAGGTTTGTTGATGGTAATACCTTTGGATTTATGTATCTACATAAAAAGTTTACCACTAAAAATGTTTTTTTCTTTTATAAATGCCAACAGGAAATAATTATCTCAGTTATCATTTTTCAAGTGGGCAACAACTACTACTTGTACTAATAAAGTATCATGACATGTGCTACAAGGTAATGTAGTTCATCCTTGTAAACCATTGTTTTCCTCACTTCATAAATAATTTTATTTATCATTCATTCTCCTTTGTGACCTTTTTTGAGATGCAACCATGAAATATATTATAGATGACCTAAATACCACTTTGAGGTAAATGCTATTAATATGAACTCGTCCTCTTTCTTTTTCCCTCAAAATGCACTTTTCCATCAAGACACCGTTCTACCTGCAAGCTAGTTGGTTTGGTATCATTTGGGTAATGAAGCCAGACCTCAGTGTGGTTATGTTGCTATGCCATGTGATGTTATGTTATGCTATGTTACGTTATGTATGTTACATTACATATGCTATGTTATGTATGTTATGTTACGCATGCTAAATTATGTTACATTACATTATGTTATATTATGTTATGTTACGGGATGTTATAACGTTACCCGATGTTATGGATGTTACCTTACGTGTGCCATGCTGTGTTGTGTTGTGTTATGTTATGTTATATGTTTTAGCAGCTGCCCCACAATTTCTTCCCTGGAAGCTTTTGTTTGGGAAAAATGAGACAAGGAAAAGCACTGTATACATACTTAGCTGGACATCATGTATATATTCTTTTTGGCTAATGGCTTCGTCTTAAAAAGGCACATTTTCATAAGACACAATTCTAGTAGGCCTTCTCCTGTATGGACTCTCATTTAGGTATCAGTTTATTTTCGCACCCCCTTCCCACTGGTTAAGTTCACCCTCACAGTATACCTTGTCGTCAAATCATTTAATGCATCGGATTTTTAAAGCTGTCCTCTACGTGTACAATTCTGTTTATCTACTTCAGCAAAATGATTCTTTACTGTCACAATTATATTTCTACTGGACTAAACAGTATCTTTTAAATCACCTATTAAAGAATTATGTTGCAGAAACACATTAAATTTACAAGTTAATTAAAATAACCACTACTACCACTCCCAAAGGAATTACATATTTTGTTAGGCTATTTATATCTTATAGTTCATTATTCTCCCTGGAGATATTACCTATATAATGCATAAACTGACACTGGTCATATCTCACTACTTTCAATATGGAAAAATATGAAATACACAGTGCTACAACACATCGAATGCTATACAGTTCACAAATTAGATTCATGGATCAGTTAGATGTTTAAAGGACGATTTTTCATAATTTAACCACTTCTAGCTGACAAGAACAAATTGCTTTGGTGCTGGTTCCCAAATGAGTGGTTTAGTTATTTATTAACTTCTTGACAAAAAGAATTTAAATCTCACCACTGTTATACACTTCTGGTACCAGGTAATACTGCACACTCATTCAGCAAGCCCAAGATGAGAAGTAAATATGCTAGATGTTTACTTTTATTCTTTATCCAGTAATGCTATGAGAGAGAGAGGTGAATACTCACTGCTATTGCTGTTCACGAATTAAGGGATTTAGTAAGACAATCCTGAAGCTGAATTGGTGGAAGTGTGACTTTAGGAAACCAGGACTAGGTCATAAATGTTTTATTTGTGACTCTTACTATTCTTTCTAGTCTACCCTAATAATCTTTTTTCTTCCACACTTTCATTTATATTATTTTACGCTGGTTAGATTGTTCCATTGTCTTTATATTGCTTTTCACTTCAATAGTATTTTGTTTCCCAGCTTTGGCTATAAAACAACTCCAACGGGAAACACCACATATTGGGTAGTATGAATGACTTCCTAAATTTCACCAGACAGAATCCAAATTTTTGGTCTTTATGAGCTCTATGTCTAAAGATTTGAAGAAACAGACAGATTTATCAAATAGAAGAAAAGCATGGGAAAATATAATCTTTCGGAACATCTGCAGATGAAAGTTGGATTCACACCAACACTAACACTAGCATTTTGATTCTCTATGGAGCAAGTTTACAGACACAACAGTCTATTGTCTTGACTAGATAAATACCTAATCTCAACTCAAGATTATGTGAATGGAGCTGGTTGGCTTGTTGTTTCAGGAAATAACAATCTTTTCCAATCAAATTCTTTCAAGAACAGCACAAAGGGATTACATTGCAACAAGAGATATCTGACTCAAGAGATAATTCTGTATAGTAAATCACAATAATATATCTATGTAATTTTTTTTTAGTAAAAGCTATACATCCTCCTTTTACCAAGTGCCTAAGATGAAAACTTCTTGTCATCAATGCGACATAATGGCTTCTGTTAGAAAACCTCCTCTGTGAATCCTATGCTACAATTCCAAGAATTGACCATGAAATATGGACCCCATCAACTGGTCAAATCTCCCTGTCAGTGGAAGTATTGAATGTGTGATTTTTGAAGTACCTTTTTTTTCCACAAGAAATGTCTACATTTCATTCAGGAAAGAATAAAAAATAAATACTGGAAATACTAATATTTTCAATGAACATCCAATGCTGCCTATTCAGAAGTGTTACTTTCACTGAAGCTGTAATATTACTTATGCCCTCAGGTCTGTATGTGAGGTCTCTATTGGCTGCATCCTGTGATGCAGCCCAAAAAGCCCAAAATGGTGTTAGGCATGCAGGGAAGGCTAAAGGCCTGAAATGAGCTATAACTTTGTGAGACATTATAATGAACTATCTGAAAAATAAATCATATTTAAAAATAGCGGGAGAAACCAGTTTATTGCAGCTTTTCATAAATCAATGTAATGCGTCCATTTAGAAGACATCACAATTACCCTTTTTTCCTAAAAGTAGTCGTTCCAAAATAATTGTAGATAAAATGTGGAAACAAAAAGTAACGCTCTTACATGACTGTATTTGCTACAGAGATGCTAGAAGATAATGAACTCCCTCACACTAGAAAACAGAAGAGTTTTTGTGAAAGGTCTCCTTACTTCAAACATTTTCTTCAATGAACCACCGGAGGCAAAAATAAAACTAGTGTAGTAGATTATATTGCAAATATGTATTACTACATAATTACTAGTGCTGGTTTTAAACTCTGAAATTGAGGCCAAATATGATTACTTGAATTTTGTTTTAAAGCAGCGTACCTCCCCTGACTTGTGTTTCATACAACATGTGCTAAATGCATCAAAAAGAGGCAACGTATAATAGTTATTTTGCATTGCAGTTAACCTTGTAGTAGTGATACCTATGAGGGTTCTTTTGTTCTGCAGGTATTAAAGTAGAGTAAAAAATAAAAAAACAACCAAGAAGAAAGAAACCAGATCACAAATATATGTCTGATTTTGACTGTTTAGTTTAAAACTAAGCTTTCAGAATTACAGATACAAATTTGGAGAACATTTTAAAATCATATCAATAACACAAACTTTTAAAAGACATAGAACACTAGCAAAAGAACTAGGAGTACTGCTGCTCAGCCTGCAGCAATAGAAATACTTGGCATACTAGTTTATTTCATCTTTCATAGACATACTGGATAAAAATAGTGCAAATGCCTATAAATGTTAAAAAAAATATTTCACTAAGTGTTGATGAAATCCACCTGCTTCAATTTTAAAAACATTTTCTCGTAACCCCTTAGATAAAGTTGTGCATTAAAAATTGTTCACTCTAATACTTTTAGGGTAATTAAGATTTAAACGCAACATAAAAAATTCTATGACAAATAATCCAGGTAGATTTGGTTTAATCCCTTATATAGCCTGACATGTAGTTTAAGGCACAATTAGACTCTTCAGAAATGAAAGCTAAATATGGCCTACCACAAATAAAAAAATGACATCTATTTCTAAAGAAAATAACTTTAGGGAATAAAAGACAATAAATAGAGAAGAGAAAGAATGCCAATTACTACAACCAGGTTTGTAATTTTACGTAAGTGAAATGGCACAGGTAAAATAAGGCGATTACCATCTAATAAGTTCATTTTTTTTCTCTTCAGTATCCATGAGTAGAACTACTCATTTACTTCCTATCTTTAAAGAGTACACAAGATCAGGCAATATAGTGAATTAGTTGCAATTAGTGTGTCTGAACACGGGCTGTAAGAAATGGGTTAGTATGTACATTTAAAATGGGATCTTGAAACAGGACTTACAAACAAGATCTTTTACAAAACAAAGTATTTTTAATAAAAAATTACAAATATCAAACAGTTCAATAACATCCCAGTCTAGAAATATTTCTCATATTACCCACAATATGGGCAAGTGAGTCACTTGGGTTAGACATTTTTCCCTAAAACATGATTAGTTAAAGAACTATTTTCTCGTATTAAATTTCATACACTAATTAAAGACTTCCAGGTCTGCACTGTAATTTATGGTAAGCCTTTTTCATCAGATTTGTGTAAGGGGCTTTTCTCAAGATTCTACTGAGACTATTAATTGTAATGAAAAGATGAAGGTGAAGATTACAGGAAATAACACAAAGGAGGATTAAAGGTGCTGCATACTTTTTGTCATAGAATACACTTTCTTTTAAAAGATGAGAAAGATCAACTTATTCAGCATTCATTTACAGGTTATTCCTTCACTGAAATAATCTGGAAACCTTCAAATTTATAGACAGTTTTCATTAGATGGTCTCTTGTCCATTCACAGATGCATCAGAGTGATAAATAAAACGAGTAATCTATTTACTCTTCTGCATGCTAGGCATGAGGACTAAAACATACAGCCCTCATATAAACATAATGTATCAGAAAAGAGTACAGATACAGATTCCAGATAAAATATGCTATATGAACAATGCATTTTCAAGCCCTTGACATCAGTTCTGAGGGATTTTGCTCTGAGGCTAAATGAAAAGATTGCAGTGCTGATGATGGACAGAATTTAGGCATCTGACTTAAAAACTAAGATAATGAAAAAGTTCGTTGAAGTCTAAACTTGGAAGAATCTAAAACTCTGAAGTACTTGAATTCCCATCATTAACAGTCTCTGCGTACCTCACTATCACATTTCTGTTCTTCAGGCTTCACATCTCTTAGAAGTTTGGACCCTATTTTGCACCTTCACAGAGTCAGGATCCATAAACTGAAGCCTCTTCGCCTGTAACTTGCCGTACTTCCTATCACTGAATACCTCATTCTTTTCAATACATAATAATAAATGTCAGCAAAACATATTAGATCAGTTAAGTTCACAGCCAGTAAATAGAGTAGACACTTGCTCTGCTCACACCTCCTCTTCCCCTCTCTTCCTTTCTTCTGACCATGTGAATAGTATAGATATACAGCTGTCCTATTTAGAGATATTATGACATTATTCTGAACTAAATTCTGCATTAGAGCATACCATACAGCAAACTTCCATTTGCTTCCTCACTTTGACTGATGATACATTTTGTGAAATACATTTAAAGTGAATGGTCCAGCTGAAACTCAGAAACTCATACAGTGAAAATAAAACTGAAAAAAAATCAAACCTGAAACTTTTGTGAAGAAATATATTAAGTTAGCATGTATTTTAAAAAATACAAACCTATATAAATGCTTATCTTATATATACTGGACTTCAGTTGAGAAGTAAGTTATTTTACCAAATCTTGGTATTTTTGATGGCTTAAGGCAGGCACAATATAAAAATACTTGTAAGAGTAAGTATGTGTTACAAATAGAGGATCATTGACACAGCTTTGGAATCCTTACAGCTCACAGGAGCATCATGACCTTGCTTTGATCAAAAGCCAAGTACAGTGAGCCATGGCCAAGGGCACAAGGCTGAGTGTGGCAAGCTATGGCACACATGGCAGTGCAAACAAGGAGTGAGTGTGATGAGCCTTAGTACAGGCTATGCATCAGGGAATGACAGGAGAACGCCCGAGATGCTGGAAAAGCATGATAATGTCAAGGGCTGATTTGACTGGCATCCTGTGACACCTGCCTATAAACCCCCAAGTAACAGAGACTGCTGGGAAACGTTGCCATGTAGGTATTTGACAAGCCAGAAAAAAACGAGCATCCATGTGGAACCAGCCCAAATCAGTGCCAAGCCACTGCTCAGAGTCCATAACTGAGACTGGCCAAGCAAACATCCCATGTACCCCTGGCTGGGCTCTGCCAACTCACCAGCACGGTGACCAGGGCAGGTCTCAGCTACCTTTGTGCACGGGGAGCATGTGTGCAAATACTGCACTGTCACAGCCAATTCGTCACTTGGTCCACTTAATGATATGACCTTCACAGCAGCACATTTTCTCATGTTCCTTTCCCTACCGTGACAATATCCAATTGCATGCTGATTTCAGACACATTTGAATTAATTTGTCTTGTGCAAATTATAATTAGTTAAGCTGAGTAAGAAGTCTTTTCTATCACGTTCAAAGCTCAGGAGAAAACCCTGCTATTTTTTACAGGGTACAGTAAGTAGGGAGGTTTAATATTCTTCCCCACAAACATGCTACATTGTTCACATTATGCTGCATCATACATTCACTTAGTAAAAAGAGAAGTAGTGAAGAGTATTAAGGTTGCATGCACAGCCTCAAAAAGAAGCATAAAATACTTTAGAAAGAGTACTTCTGTCTTCAGATCTCTATAACTGATTGTAGAAACTGTAAAGAATAGGAAAAACTTTTAAATGTCAAACAAAACTCCCTAATTTTCAGGTATTTTTCACCATAAGAATGGCTGTAAGAAACTGCCATGGGACTACTTAAGTTCCTGAAAAAATTAAGAATCCACTTTATGTACTAACTGCAATTTGGCTCTAGAATAAAAACACCAAAATGGTTGACTGTGTCAGGTTAAATGTAATACAGCCCACAAGGCGATGAGAAATACATGCCAGACAAACAAATACCTGAAAAAGAATCTGCAGTTTTCTGTTCTTCTGTAATAACACAACATCCTTAATGAATAATTTTCGCATAAAGACATCCTACAGCTCAATGGACTGCGATCAGAAAGCAATCTCTTTGGACATGCAGATAACTGGTAATATAACAATGGAATTTTGTTAATTTGCCTGGTAAGCATAATCTTTATTAATTGTTTTTATTTTGGGGTGTATTTTTTTTCTTTTATATAATATTTTAGTGCAGCTTTTGGATTAAACAAATCAAATGTGGCAAGTAATGAAGTATTTTTTTTTTAATTGCAAAACATCAAAGGCCCAATATTTCACGCAGGAATGAAGAATTAGTGGATGAGGATTTAATAATGCAAAACCACACTGATATTACTCTATGGTGTAGTCAATCATATCACAGAATGACTACCGGCTTAGTTAGTCAAACTGAAAATTTCTCAAGGATAATATTTCGATCTACAGTAAAAGCACAAGGATCATTATGCAAGAGTATGTTCAAGCATTCCCCATTACACTACAGCCAGCATTCAGCACATCATAGTGACTGTATATGGGGCCAGATGACAAACCCACATCATTTTACACCTTTAGCCTTTCAGAATTCTGCTGCAACACTCCTTCAATGGAAGACTTCTTGTTATATTCATCAATCACCTTCGTATCGGTACAACATTCACTGAATGGGAATTTGTGTGTACCTACAAAATGGAATGATCAGCTCTCAAGTTGGCAGTGCCTTCAAGTGTACCAAGACTAACTCAAATGGAAGAATTTGTTCTTGAGAACCGAATTGCTAGAGAGTATATTTCTCTTTCTAATAAACAGTGAACATACTAATACTAAGGTTCTCTGTAGCTAAGACTATCAAGCTATCAGTCTCCAGTTAGCCAAGCAATCATTTACCTTCTCTTACTGCCGAGTTTCTTGTTGAACTGAAACCCTGACACAACAGATACCAAAAGTAACAGGGTACAGAACAGTGCTCTAATTAAACCTGAATGTCTTAGACAAGAAATTAAATCTTTCCATAAAGAATTGTTTTACTCATTTTTCAGAGAAGAGGTTACTTTAGTAAGGTTACTACCACAATTCCACAATAACTGGGCAGAATAACTTAAGCTTCAAAGCAATTAGATTTTATACTTATTTATATTTTTCAGCAGATCAAAGTGAGTAAAGTTGCCTGTATTGAGCAGATGGAGAAATCTGACATTGCTGAAAATTGAATTTCCCCTGTAGACTTTAATGAGAAAGGAGAAACAGAGAAACAGCCTTTGTACTGGGAAAGACTGCTGGTTTTCTGGCAGTCTGCAATCTATGTCTCCCCAGTAAAAAGCACCAATTAATTTTAGAAACACCATGCATTATTTGCTTACTTCCATCCTATGCGTACCCAGTAGCTAAAGTGCAAGCCAGGAAAAACTCCTGCTCTTATATCATCCCCATTATTTTAAGACTTGATTATTTGATTGTCTAGTCCTGCAGCCACTTGAAAACAGCGTTGAAATGGATTTAATCTCATTTACCAATATTTTTAATTGCTGTATTGCAATTTTAAACTTTTTCTTTGAAGAAGAATATAATACAGAGGCAAATATCATCAGTTTTGCACAGAACTCGCTTCAGTCCACACTATGTTCCAAAGACTTTTTCAAGCCATTTTATTTCAGGCTCTGGAACAAGCCCAGTATGGACATACATTTCTTGTTATCAATAGAGAGTCACAAGTCATATTACTATAGTCCCAATGGATATAAACACCAAAAATCAATATCCACTCTCAGTGAAGTTGAAGAAAGATTTATAATATGCCTTTGGCCTACCCTGGTAGGTAAATAACAGAAGGCAATGATTCAAAAAGTTGTTCTATCCTTCTCCTACCAGCCGAATCTCCCTCAATATCCTTACCATCTCCTCAAAGAATGACAAAAAAAACCCCTCAGAATTTTATGTACTTGCATGTGTCACACATGAATAGGAAAGAAAATGAAATGAAGATGAAATGAAGACTCCTCTGGAGTTACCAAGTTTAACAGAAATGGCTACATATATAGAGATTAGAGAACTAACTTTTGTGTTCCTGCTCCAGTCACCTTAAGTAAAACGCAAAGCAGCCACAGACAACCCTGAGAGACAAAACTGCCTTAAATCCTTTTCATTTTGGCAAATACAGTCTTCCAAAAGGTTCAGGAAACTGCTGATCTTCTCATCACAGTAACTTCCTCAAAGTACAAGCAGCTGCCATCAGCTCCTTTTGTAAGGCAAAATGCAATCGATTGCAAAGCAGATTTCCAGGTGGGAAAATGAAATTAATTTGTTAGCAGCTAATTAACCTCTCTATCACACTATCTGATCTGTTTAATTAAAGCAGCAAAGAATGTTTAATTTATTCAGCATTACTTTCTCTAGTTGATGAAATAATATAAAAAGAAATAATGATAAAGAAAAAACAAGTCAGAATTGAGTGCATGTTACCTAGATTGTAAATACTGGTACCAGTATAGTGCAGGAGCCTAGTTAAACAATTTGGACATGAGTTTAAACCAGATCCATGAGAAACTGGCATTCTGAACCCATACTTACGTAGGTGCGAGGATATAATGAACTAAGCTACTTCTCTTGCACTATCATGACTGAATATAGCAAACACGCCAGTTGTCCAACTCTCACAAGTCTGCAAAAAACTTTGAGGAAATTACTTTGTACCAAGTAATGGGTAAACCTGTAATACAATTTTAGATTATATTTCTATCACTTTTTGCATGCTGATTCATATTCACTTGTCCACACCTGGAGTCAATCAGAATCTGGTAAGACCCGATTAGTGCTGAGCAGAGCCACAAATACTGAAAATGCTGATAGATCACAACAGGAGATGAGGACTCTGAGTGGAGAAACCTTGATTCGCTGATCGCTTGTGTTTTCGGATGATAATCAGTAAGATAAAATGCATGAATAGACTAAACAAAAGTGAACTCCACAAGTCATGACTGCCAGTATTACATGAGTAAATTTATCCTATCCTAATCCCTCTGGCTTCCTAATGTATTAAACAATTGATGGCCATAAGTTTTTACAACTTTTAAGTTGTAAAGTTTTCACAACAAGAATTACAACTTTTCTATTTAAGAAATTATGATGAACTATATAAAATGCAAAGTATATTCCTAAAGAGATATAATTTTTTGTGCTTATTGTAATTAAAATGGACATTGCTATTCTATAACCAAGGTTATTCTGCCATCCAGTTCCACACTTCTACCATGAAATATATCCAGTTTAACAAACTTATTCACAAGCAATGCCATGGAGCTTACACTGCAGCTAGTGGAAATTCATTGACACAACAGGCCAGACATACAAAAAACATTTATTTTTCAGACTAGAATACCTTCTTTGCACTTTGTTATTCAAAGGCTGCACACTGTTTTAAACCCACCACTTAAGCTCCTACTTCACTGGGAGATGCACAACCGTTACTGACATTAAAACAACAAATAAAAGTAGGGAAAAAATTAGTTGTAGGAATTTGCAAAATGCAGGAATTTTGCATTATCAGTGCTGGTAATTACTCTTGAACTTGACAGTATAATATGTGTAGTGATAGTTGGATTCATTTTCTGAAGTCCAGGAACCGTCATGTGATCTTAAAAAGAGCATGAAAGCAAACTATTTAAATACAAATACAAAATTTGCTTATTAATATGTCTATTTCAACAAGAAATAAAGAGGAAATAAAAAAAGGAATCATATCATTTCAGTTTATGTTTGGCTCCAAACAAATAAATTAATTTGAATTTTTGGTTTGATCTGTTCAGAATATGATACTGTTACTGAATAAAATATATAATGTGTATATATATGTCTATAATATATGTTAACAGAATGTAAACATACTTTCCATACTGAAATTATACCAAACAAAACCAAATCAACATTATCAAAAAATATATTTCTTTCACCCTCCTCTTTAAACTTCATAGAAAACTTAGAAATTTATTTCTGATAAACATTATTTTCCATAGAATATCCATTACTACAAAATGTAGTAATGTAGTAAGATTTAAAAAAATGTTTTGAAATGAAAGATGAAAACATGTAGACTAATTTTTATATTTACATACACTCATATTGAGCTTTGAGAATATATCCAGTGGTTGAAACAGTTCCACAGAAACAGAAATTTCTTCCTCTATTTGATTTTCTTCTCTATTTATTTTTCTTTTCACAAAGAAATAGTATATGGCAAGGAATATATTACACAAATCACTGTAACTAAACTCTGAGCAAAAATACCCAGACAACATTAATGTCTTTAAGAATCTCACTGGAATAGAAAAAAATGCCTACATTTTGCATAGTTTTCCTTAAACTGCAGCAGCAGAGGGTTTTATGCATCCTTCTTTCCTCGTTTCCATATGTAAAAACTAAAATACGAAGACATCATAACTTATATTTCTGAAGGGAAATTAAACACACACTGTTTCTCCCTTAGTATTACAATACTGTGTAGCAGAGGAAAAAAAAATTTTCATCTCTAAATTATGAAAGTCTGATCCAAACTTTGGATCATATCTTATACAGCTGACACTGACCTCTGAAGTTAATCATAGAACAGCCTGCGGTGGAAGAGACCTTCAAAGGTCATCTAGTCCAACCCCCTGATCTCCAATACATTTTTTAAAAGCATCTGATTTCTTTCCCTGTCTATATCAGTTCTTCATTTGATTTATGCAATCACTTGAAGTCTGTCCATAAGAAAACACACTGATAACATACAAAGAAGCAACTGCTATAACTTATTTTATATATAACTTATTTTAATAACTTATTTCACACAGATTGCTGCATGAAAATGAGAAAAAAAAAACCCAACTAAATCTCTGTATTTCCTCCTAAATGTGAGAAGTACCTTTCCAAAAGGTAATGAAGTTCAAAACATGTCAGGCCATGTCTTCTTTTCAGACAGCTTTGGTTCACGCACATAACAAATGTGTCTGGCATTTTGACTGTTAATTATTTTAATGGACCACTTACAAAGATAAATCTTACCCAGTTTGTTAAGATTTTACTTTAAATGTTTTTGCTAGATACGTGATGTCTTAGAAGGAAAGCAACTGTGGACAGCTGTTACCAGGCTTTAAGAAATATCCCATGCTCACCTAATTAATAAAGAACAGAAGGAATCATAATCTAATTATTCAGCTTTGACATCCGTTTTGTGCATGTCTTGCACTCAATCACTGCAGTAAAGCAGAGCTCTGTGAGTACACCTTATTTCAGAAGCAGCTCAGTAGCATGAGACAAGCTAGCAGCTGGTAAATGTCATTCATTTTACCATTTAGCATAACATGATGAAGACTTTTCCTGTTAATCACTACAAGAAAAAGCCATATCAAAAATAATTAAAACATAATTACTTTTCTTCTTAATTATTGGCTATATTACACTCAGTATGCTGGAATTCATACAGAAGAGCAGTAAGATTTAAGAGTTGCATCAACATCTTGCTATTATGTTTCTCATTTTCTATTTTAACAATTGCACTAAATGAAAAATTGTCTTTTCTTCCATGGATCACAACAGGGGTTTTCATTCCCCATGTGTTTTTTGTGCTTATGCCACAAACTGCAAAGAAATACAGACACCCAAACCTCTGAATAAGCTGGTTCAGATATAACAGCAGGGTAAGGTGTTTGGATGAGTATTTGCTTTATTTCAGAGAATCCCGTACATCTCTTGACAGTGAACTGTGCAATTTAAAAAGACTCCATATTCTTCTTTGAATAGTGAAAGTATATGAATATTTGTTTCACCACCCAGTCCTGTTATTTTCTAGAGATTTTTCTTGGGTTTGTTTTCTTCCTGAATACTATGAAACACAGGTAAAAAATATTTAAACAAATGTTCTTTGAAGATCGGGGTCTCCTGAGCCTAACCCAAATTGTAAGTAAATAATCACAGATCATAGAATGGTTTGGGTTGGAAGGGACCTTAAAGACCATCCAGTTCCAACCCCCTGCCACGGGCAGGGACACCTTCCACTAGAGCAGCTTGCTCCAAGCCCCGTCCAACCTCGCCCTGAACACTGCCAGGGATGGGGCAGCCACAGCTTCTCTGGGCACCCTGTGTCAGTGCCTCACCACCCTCACCAGGAAGAATTTCTTCTTAATATCTAATATAAATCTACCTTCTTTCAGTTTAAAGCCATATATGTAACAATAAAATATACATAATATGATATTAGTACTTATATCTGCTTACTATAATTTCATCCATCACTCATACCATAACAAGATAACAAGATTAATATTAGGCAACAGGGGGATTTTGCAGATGAACTAGACCAAAAATGTTTAAAATACTTAAATTTCAAAACAAAGCACAGATCAATCCTGAACACAGACTGCTGCTCATCCATATTGTGTTTGTTACAGTTGCCCTCAAGGTACCTAAGCAACATCCAGGAAGCATTCTCAACTGACTGTGCAGGCAAGCCTGTAGAAGGCTGTACCCTTTCTACATGCCTCCAATGTTACCTCAGCAGGTTTTATACTCTCAAATACTCTTGCATGCCCTGATGCAACTGGTGTAGCACCTGAGGCATGTGAACTCCCTAGTTTTATGCCTTGAAAATATAGTTTTCTAAGCGGAACCACTTTCTTCACATTATGTCAGAAACATGAGCAGAAAAGTATGCAAACACACACATATCACTTAAAGCCTCCTAGGTATCACCAAGAGAAGTCATAAGACCAAGGCTACTTTGAACACTAACAACCTATACCACTTGGTCCAACAGTCAGGTCCGTACATTTCTTTAATTCAACAGTATAGACATATAGATGTAAGCTTTAGAAATGTAGTCCAGTTCCAATCTTGAACTTATTTCTTTGAGAAATGTGTAACTGAGCCAGAATTAAGACTCCATCTTCTTTTGTGCATGAAATATTCACTAACAAAAATGGGTTAAGAACAGGAAAACATGCAGATTTGATATTGCTACTGCTCTTGTAGGGTCACTTCACCTACCAAAGCCTTTCGTAGCCATCAGGCTGGCACTGCTGGCTCTCCGCCTTTTGCTCCCTACCCTATACTTTGCAGGTAGTTAGAAAGTTCCAAATGAGCTATGGCTTTAGGCAAGCACCAGGCTCTACTCAAAAACTATCTGTGATCTCATCTCCTGCATTAGCCACAGTTTTCCTTTAAACACTTGTATATTTAAGCAGCAGCTCTCTACCTTGAATGCAGAATCTCAAAATATATCTTAAATTAGCTGAAAAACTTATGCATCAATGTTAGTATCAACAAATCTTTACAGATCTGTTTTATAAATGTTTTATCCAGAAGACTGCACTAAAGAGTGCTGGTTTGTTCATATGCTGTGCCAGGGCTTACTATGTTTTCCCCAATACCAAACTTTACGAATGGTATCCAGCTGAAAGACAGCTTTGAGTCAGAATTGCACTGGGAGCGGGGAAGGGAAGAGGGAGACCAAAAGAGAGACCAGAATTATTTGGAATTACATCTCCCATGTCCTCCGCTCACCTATAATAAGAAAAAAAATCTCTTTCCAAATCAGCAGGCAGCAGAAGAAATGGTAACAACCATCACTTGGGATTAACACATATATTGGTAATATTTTTTAAAAGCTCAATTGTTAATCCAGTTTGTGTTTCTTCTGCTGGTATCCCTCACCAAAAGAAACAAACCCACCTTTTCCCACAGTCATACACAACCCTAGCACAAAATACCTTCATATACTAGTAAAATAAAACTCAAATGTTCTATCTGAAAGATGAAAAAGTGCTATGGTAAGACTAGATGCTTCTTCAAGGAGTATCATAGAATGCTATAAGTCTAGAAGTCACTTAAACCATAGCAAATTAGGTAAAATTAAACTTGCCTATGTGAGGATCATTCAGTCTCGAAAACTTTTGCTGGAAGAATTCCTTCACTTCTTAAGTGGAAAAAAAAAAATCACACACAAAGCATTAAAAGTTTTACCAGGAGAAAACACCAGAATTTTTTGCAAGCAGAGAAAAATATCAAGAGAGCCAAGCTCCCTGGTTTTACTGTTCCCATGTGTAACTCTTAAGAAATGCAAAACAAGCTCCTCTCCTGAGAAGTGGGTACGCCCAAAGGACTAACAAGAGAATCCTACCTGAATTAATTATTCATCAGAGATTATTAATCCATTTTTAAAAGCAAAGATCTGTTATTGATTAGCATAGTCATATTTATATTTATTCTTTGTATTTTCAAGACAGTTACAATACACAGTGCTTCAGTGCAGTACAATTTGGGACTACCAAATGGGAAAATGAAAATGTAATAATAGCACTTTCCATAAACACATAAATTAAAGGCAGTCACAGGGTTGGCCTAAAGCTCTCAAGACTTGCTAAATCCTAATGTCCTTCCAATGAGACCCAGAGTTGTTTATTCATTCATTTACAGAGTTCTGATTTGCTTACAGATGGTAACAAAAATTAACTGGAGACAAATAAGCAAATGCTTAACAGCCCATATTTCTGGGCAAACCAGGTAGAAGTTTTTAATGTTCTTTTTGCGTGATGCAGAAGAGTTTCTCTGCTATGTGTTATGCACATCTCTTGCTTTGTGGCAAGCCTACAGGAATATCTCCTGCTGCTTGAATCACACAGCATTTTCAGGACATAAAAGAGCCAGTTTCACCTTTTGTTTAAATTCTAATGAGAATTGCACTATACTTCGGGGATGGAAGGACAAGAATTCTCAAATCCCTTGACCAAAACGCAGCTCTTATTAATAGGATTGCTTAGCACTCCCAGAGCATTTTAAAGTCCCTGCAGAGTGAAACTCTTATTAAAATTCCTATTGCATTTCAACCGCAAAATAGTACAGACATAAAACATTTTCTGTTTTCAACTGCTGCACAAGCCACTGCTCTTAAAACATCACCTCTTGGTAGCGTACTATAAGTACATAATGTTTGGAAAATGACATGCTTTTCATTTTCTTAAGCCTTTGTTCCCCGTTTTGTTTTGTTTTGGGATTTTTTTTTTTTTTTGCTTGGTATTTCATGACACCTCTGAGGCCTACAAACTTTTAAATGCATGAACCTTCCAGCTCTCATGTTAGCTCCTTTTTCTTTTTCTAAAGATGATGAATTGTGATAAAAACAACCTGGATTTTCATGTAGTACCTTACAGGAATCCTGTAGCAAAAGAACAAGGAAAGCAGCCAAGGCCTGCCTGACTCCTGTGGTTTTGTCATTTGAAAAAAATAGAAGGAAATAGAATGAAGAAAAACACAAATATCTCCACATCCAAAAAATCCAAGCCACTTATCTCAGAATTTCAGAAAAACTCTACTTTTAATATTTAATAATATGTTCAGGCCTAAACCCGTATCTATATATTCCCAGTGTTTACCCCTTTTGACAGGAATGGGTCTAATTTGCTTTAGAAAAAAAAAATGAATCTCTAAGGTTTGCTATGACAAATGGCATTCTTCTCTGAAGTAAGAATCAGAACTTTGTGATATCTTCTGAATTTCTCAATCTTTTAGAAGGCTGCCACCATTATGAAAAGCTATATTTGAATGTTACTGTCTTACTCCATTATTTTTTTGTGCATCTTCAGTTACATCAGTTTGTTTTTTTTCTTTTAATCACAAAACCAAGACCTTATCTCTTCTATTAGTAATTAGGACCATCAGAATTAAGTAGGTTAATACTCCTTTTTAAAAAACATTGGCACATTTCCTCAGGTCAGTGTTAAGAAAGGGCCAGGATGACATGAATGTGATGGACAGTGAAGGAAATGAGTTTGTCTAGGAGATGTTGGCAACAGAGTGAACGATTTAGATCCTCATAATACTGGCAAGAATTAATCTAGGAGAAAGATGCTGTTATTTTTGAACTGAAAGCATCCCCTAAAAAAGCTTACAGACAAAATAAACAGCATCCTTGAAGTCCATTTCTAATTGATTTTACTGATTCACCTAAGGTAGTAAAGCAATGCTAAAAATTACTTATCTCAAATTTACATTAGCCACTGAATTTGAAGGGGAAAGGTAAAATCAAAAAACTAGTTAACCTCATCTGTGTTGCAAGGTCAATAAACTCTTAGAAAACATACAGCCTGCAGAAAGCTTTTCTGAAGACATAATTTTTCTCTGTTGTAAACTAAAGAACCTGCAGGGTGTTAATAAATTGAGCAGAATAGTACACCTTGCTCTTAATAAGATGTTTGTTCAGAAAGCACATTAAAGACTCATTTAAAACGAAGGTGATAATGCATATGTATGGTGTCTTAATGATGAGAAATCACACCTTCTTTCTTTTTTTCTTTCTCAGCTCCTTCCCTCCACCCTTTTTTCAGAAGCTGCACATTTTTTAAATTAGTTGCCTCGTCAATAAATAAAAAAGAGTATTAGATGTCTTTTAACATATTTGATTTTCCAGATAAAATGGAAAGCTTGAAAGATTCAACAATGATTGAAGGTGTTTCTTCACTTTAACAGCTTTTTTGGCAAGTTCACTACCAGGGAAGCACTTCACTTCCCAGATGAGAATCTTGCAGTGATTTATATTATAAAGTTACACTCCTATACTGAATGCAAGGATATTGAGAGATAACAAATAACCAAAATCTAAAGATTGAAAGATGTTGCAGAAAACCTAGTTCCTCTATAGTTACACATTTAAAATCCCTGTTTATAGATAATCTTGATTCCGAACGTAAAGCTACCATTTGCTATCTTCTTTATCAGCTTCCTAATTGGTTTAAAATTCCTAAAGTGTGAACATGTATGTATATAAATAAATAAAGTATTACAAATACGAGTACAAGTGTGTTCAAATGAGTAATCACAATAACACTGATACTGAGGTTATCTTTATGAAGGATTACCTTAGATCTTTTATAACAGAATAAAAGCATGGAAGATCTCTCCTATGGTAACCCAGAATTTAGAAGAAGTCAATGATTTCTAGACTCAAAGACTCACCTGAGGGAGTCTAGAAAGTGGCATATTCATACTGAATTTCTACTTTAAGACACATCTCTTCTTCCTAATCACAGAGATCCTAGGAAAGTACGGTGAGAGTGTTTTGAATGCTGCAACTGCTGCATCTCCTGTCTTATTTTGAGAAAGCTCTATTGAAAAACTTACAGAACTTCCTGTTCCTGAAATATTCACAGGGCATTCTTATGAATCAAAAAGTTATATGTGATTTGATAAGCACCAAATAAACACTGTCAACCCCTAAAATCACTCAATTTTAGTTAATGACATTCACTTTTATTTCTGCTGCGTCTCGCTTCCTACCACTTAAAGTGCGCACACAGAGCTTTGTCCCCTCAGTAGAAAGGTGTCAAAGTGCAATCACTGACAGAAAAAAATGTGATTTTATCCCTTTCAGTGAGATTAGGTACATTTAATTTATATACAAATGAAAGCTATATGTCACAGAAGAGGAAGTGGCATACAGCCTCTCAGAGAATATTATCCTCCCTAAATCGTTCACCATCTGCCTGTCAATTTAAATCAATCATTCAGCATATTTTTTTATCAAATCATAAAGGCTTTAGAAGGCTTTTAGAAGAAGGCCTTATTTAAAATGAATCAAAGTCAATGGAAGATTTATTTTACTGGGTTTTGGATCAGAGCATTGTGTGAAGATACAGGCAGCTTTGACACTTTGCCCATGTTTAGTGTTAAACTTCCACAGAACTATAGAGTATATATGACTTTGCAGGAAAGGATCCCACACCTACTTTGCACCTGTAGGGACTGGCTCCCTGCACCCTAGGTGCAGAGCCAAATCTAAACAATAGCATTTCCCACAGATGCTTTTTGCACACAAAAGAACTATCAGAGGAACAAGCCATAGGAGAGCTGTATCCTCTCTCTGATGGTTTGAGAGAAAAAGTATTCTGGCTTGTTTTTTTCACAGAGCTTCTCCCTCTTTCAAAAGACAAACTATGTTTACTGAACTGCCTCTTTAGAAGGCAGTTATTAAAGTACTAAAGCTGAAAGCTTGGTGTTTTGTTTGTTTGTTTTCCAGTTGAGGCTTTTTAGATGCAATGTTTTAGTGGGTTAACATCCACAAAAAATTACAGACAGTCCTGAAAACCTTCAATCTGCAAGACACAGCAAGCACAGAGCAATGCCAACTACTGCTCTGATCTTGCAGGTCACCTCTTGGATCAATTCTTGTGATGCGAGATTTCTTTTATCTCAGTAATCCTTTTTATCTTCCAGTTCTTTGCTGAGCTACTTTTCACTACAGTTTTGTGCAGCCACTATTTCTACTAGGGGAAAAAAAAATAAATAAATCATATTTTCAAAGCAATATTTCCATGACCTTTTGGCTTTAAGTGCAGTCGGTATATACATAAACACCAGCTTACACATTATCCATCACAGCAAATGCTGTCCCTGAAATACCATGGACTCAGAAAACCATCATTTGCACATAAGAATATAAGCTGACGTTACTGGTTAAAAGATAAGGCATATTGAAAGTTTTTTTCATGTAGCATTTTAATTTGATAAACAATTCCTAATAGTCTGGGTTTCAGTCTTCATATAAATAAGTGGATGCTAATAGGCCATCCATAAAATATTCCTTGTTGAAATACAAATGAGATATTCCTTATGTTTATACATGTGTAAGTACAATTAATATTGCAATCCAACTGGAAACAAAATTGCTTTAGTTAACCAACCATTGCAAGGTAATCAAATGTGGTATCAAATGTAATTGTGGAAGATCCATTTGGGGAATAACAGCAATTATTTCATAAAGAATCCTCTCCCTCTTCTTCCAATTCACGTTTTTTCATGCATCTCTATGCCAGAAAAGTAATTGGACCATCACAAGTGTCAAAACCACCCCCCATTCACTCTGCAGCATACAAGAAAATTCAATCTGACATGGCTGTTTCATTTAGAAATACTGGTTTGTACCTCTGATTTGTAACTGCATTAATCTGAAAACATTTATGTACGTTTCCTTTCTCTAATTGAACATGCAGCTAGGGAACTGGGCAATACTGATGCAGTGGTTAGCAGAGAATGGCATTTCTTTATTTGCCTGATGCTAAGCGCTTTGGATTTGCCTTCAGAAACTTCACAAATATTTTTCAAAACCTCAATAGTTTTCTAACAGGCAAGTTTTATTTTAGGCTGTAGATGTAAACTATAGTTCAGATATCTTAATTACCTAGTGCTTAATCTGGAAACAACACGTTATAATCTAATATTAATGATTTTTTTTCCTTTTTTACTCAGAAGACATTCAGTATTCTTCATTATTCTTAATAACTATTCCTTTGAATAATTTTGTACAATTTAGTAAAATACTTATTAATTGTCAAAATTATTTTGTTATTTAATTATCAATGCAAAATACCAAACTCCATTATGATCTTTATTTCTGCCACTTAGCTAAAAGCTAATGGTAAATATATAAGATATATGTTATTAACTCATTTTACATTTTCATTTCTGCTCTCAAGACATTCAATATGCAACTCACAAGCATTCATATATTAATTAAAAGAACACATGTACCCCCCAGTGTCAATCTGTGTATTTAGAAAGCTATGCAAGAGGACCAATTGATAGGAATATGAATACTTTATCTAACACCAAATATTCTCTGTTCAGTGAATTGCTGGGTCACAGCTTCCTAGGTTCAAATTAATATCAATCTGATATTTCTATGTTCATGGCTATTTTCAGTTTTGGTAAACATGAATATAATTTCAGAAAAAAAACTCAATAAAATTTCAAAACTTTGGTTTAATTTAATTTTTTTTTTTTTTTTTTTAACTATCGATCCTGGCAAGATCATGGAGCAGATCCTCCTGGAAACTATGCCAAGCCACACTGAGAACAGGGAGGTCATGCACGAAGTCAGCATGGCTTCACTAAGGGCAAATGGCACCTGGCACTATTGTTGGCCTTCTATCACAGGGATACAGCATTAGTGGAGAAGGGGAGAGTGACTGATGTCAGCTACCTGGACCTGTGCACAGCATTTAGTACGATCCTGCACAACACCCTTGCCTCTAAAATGGATATACATGGATTTGCTGAGTGGACCATTCAGTAGGTAAGGAATTGGCTCGATGGTCGCACTCAAATTGTCAACGGCTTGATGTAAAGTGGAAACCAATGATGAGTGGATTTTATTAGATGTGAAGTTGTGTTTCTATCAGTGGTTTAGTCCCAACTTTTTTTTTATAAAAGCAAGTAAATTCTCTCCCTTAGACAATTCTGACAGCCTTTACATGAAATTATTAGCTGAAAAATTATTAGCTGAAAGAAAAATGAGGCTGTGGGACCAAATCTGGATCTTAGATTCTTTCCCTGTACTAGATAATTTCAGAAGACCATAGCCAAGGATACTGAATTTTTGTTATACCATGGCATTAACCTGCAAATAAAGCCTTTAACAATCTTTAATGTTTATATGCTTCTTTTGCTGAAAATTATGCTCATATTTTGAATAAGGTGTTAGAATAGGCACTCTAGCAGTCTTTTGATTGACACATCCCTTGTAGCTCTGTAGAGACCTTGGTATTATGACCAGCCCACTCTGCCCTTCCTCTTTTGGATTTATTCCACTGAAGGAAGCCCATATATACTTCCCCAGAAGTAATGTTGGTGATACTTTCTCCTTAAAACTCTGTCCTAGTATTCGACTGCAATCTGGCTGTCAAGGACATTGCTAATCGTGAGCTCATTAGAAGCAGAAATAAATTGTCCCAAAGAGTTTCTGTCTGCAGTGACTCGTGCAATGCTGCTAGAAGGGCTTTTATCACCCAAAACTAAATCCTGGACAAGAAATAAACCTCATACAGCATGAAGTACACCATTCATAATGCGTATCATAATGTTTAAAGTACTATCACAAGTACTTCACAAACCCTCATCCACAGAAAGTTTTATGGTATATCTTCTATTTTCCATCACAACTATTAAGAGAATGAATTTTCCAGTGAAAATTAAGTTTATCACAAAGATCTGTGTGCAAACTAATTTGAACAGGCATTTGCTAAAAAGTAGGCCAGAACAGAAGAAAGATTACTTCTGGCAAAAATTGAACAAATTAAATTATAAGAGGCTTAATACATTTATTTGAAATTTAATTGCATAACCTAATGTCAAGGTTATTACATAGTGTGCACTGTTCTCATCCAAATTCAAGTCAGTAAAGCACAAGCTCGGTTTGCAGTTACTTTATCATAAATCCAACAGCTTTTTCTTTTTTTTTTTTTTAATTCTGACCATAGTCTTTGCCCGAGCCACAACATTAATATAAAATCACATTTCAAAATTACTTTGAGATCACTCCATGGCAATGAATTCTGTTAAGACCAGAAGTGTCCCTGGTATGACTAACAAATGCTTTTATGCAAGTAAAAGGCAAAAAGAAAACCAAAAGCTGAGACAGTGTTGACGTGATGCCAGTGTGCTCAGTAAGCAGCAAAATGATTAAAAAGAGCATCTGAGTGTATTCACACTGTTCTGCATTGTGCCCATCAAACTTACACGTTTTGTTTTCTATTCAAAACAGAGATAGATCAGCAGTAAAGGTTGCTGTAGCATTTTCATTATTGCACCCCTATGGAATTTGTGCTCTTTTACCATGTATTAGAAGCTGTGCCTGTACTGAGAGCACACTTAAAAGCATTCAGGCCACGGCTAGACATTCTTTACACTCCTAAATGTGAGTTGCTCTTGTCTGAATTATTTGGCCTCACTTTAGGTGTTTGGTTTGTTTGGGGTTTTTTTGTCTCTTTGTTTTCAGATGTCCAAGTGTCTGAGAAACACTGGATCAGAAAGGACGTTCGTGGTGGCTTTTGCTGGGATAGATTTTATTTTCTTCATAGCAGCTGGTATGGGGCTGTGTTTTGTATCTGTGCTGAAAGCAGTGCTAATAACATTTTAGCTAATGCTGAGCAGCGCTCACACAGAGCCAAAGCTTTTCCTGCTTCTCACACTACCCCACCAGTGAGGAGGTTGGGGGTGCACAAGGAATTGGGAGGGCACACAGCCAGGGTAGCTGATCCCAACTGACCCCAGGGATATTCCACACCATATGGTGCCATGCTCAGCATATAAAGCTGGGGAAGAAGAAGGAAAGGGGAAACATTTGGAGTGGTGGTGTTTGTCTTCCCAAGTAACTATTAATGTGATGGAGCCCTGCTCTCCTGTAGATGGCTGAACACCTGTCTGCCCATGGGAAGTGGTGAATGAATTCTTTATCTTGCTTTGCCCATGTTCAGCTTTCACTTTACCTCTTAAACTGTTTTTATCTCAACTCGAAAGTGTTCTCGCTTTTACTCTTCCAGGTCTCTCCCCATGTCACCGGGGGGGGCAGTGAGCTGTGTGGGGCTCAGTTGCCAGCTAGGGTTAAACCACAACAATGTTATACAAAACTATTGTGCATTTAACTGTGCACCACTATGATTCTTGTGGATGTGCAAACACAATCTAGGTTTGTAGCAGCATCATGTAAAAGCACCACCTGTTTATATTTTCTGAAGAAACAGGTAATGAAGACATAATAAACGACTCTGACACAGCAGGGAACTGTAGTCTAAAATTAACAGGCTTATAATTATGCAGCACAATATTAATTTGGCATGCTCAGTAATAAAGAATTAATGTTGGACATTTTACAATCATGTCAGTTGTTTTTCAGTAAAGTCTGACATGACTGAAGAAGACAGTTCAGTGTTTTACTGGATTAGGGCCTCTTTTAGCAGTACTAGAATATCGCAGAGATGCAGCTATTAAAGTATAAAGATGGATTCTAAAAAATAGCCTCTGATTCCCAATAAAGTCATATAGTCCTGTAGATAACCAAATCCTTCTGTATTAAGCTTTTTTCCATTTTTTTCCACCATATAAGCAAAAAACAACTTGTAAAATCTTTTCTATGATTCTGTGTTTCAGTGCTTGAAGTAGCACACTTTTAACTGATATTAACCATCACTCATATGTCTTCTCTGTAATCAATCCTTGTATGTCAAAAACAGATGTCTTCTATACACCTCAGATCTACATCCCTCTCTCTGTGAAGCTGTTTAAAACACAACACTACCTATGACCTTCTGAATTTAAAAGCCCACTTTAGTCTCTAGACACCCAGACTTTGATTTTGTTTACTGAATAAAACCAAATCTCCATTCATAGTCAATGACTCCTTCTGCGGTGAGTATACATAAACAGATTGTTTGTAAGACAGTATTTAACATTTCAAGAATACAAGAAGGTTAAAAGGTGAAAAACTGAAACTTACCCCAAACTCATCCCTCCACTGATGTGATGCTTGGTACTTTTCTGCTTCTTTAGCGAGGCGCTGGAGACCAAAGAGAGAAAGGGCATAAATTTTAGTATGTATTGATTCTTCACTTAGCAAAATCTTTCTTTTTGGTTTTCTTTACATATATATATATATATAAAATTTCTATAAATCTACGCTTTTTTGTATTCACTTTGAAATTATGTATACTTGAGTAAAGATGCACCATCTTGTTTCAAAAATGTTACTTTTTGTTGAAGAGTAACGGGCATCCTCTTAGAAGGCATTTTTCCTATTTAAATAATTGAAAAGAAATCCAGTTTCTCCTCAGCCCTATGGTAAGCAAAGCGCAGTGCACAAGAATGACCCAATGATGTTCTTTCAAATCAATCTCTTGTACAGAGACATCCACTGGGTTGGTGACATGTCTTTGCAAAAAGCTGTTTGTCCACACTTGTGAGAAGTTTACTTAATTTCTGCATATAGAATTTGCCATGTCCTGCATGTTCTCCAGCTGAACTGCTCACAGCATCCCCCATGCCAGAGCCCTCGAGGCAAGCACCCATTCGAAAAGTAGCCAGCTCCCTCTGCAGAAGTAGCTACCCGGTATGAATGTAGTTCATGTAGACTCAAGGCATCTCCTAATTTTTGAGTTACTTACTTAATTTTATTACTAAGTTATTTTATAACCAAACAAAAAATATAGCAAGTGTTTCTGGGGAGTATTTCCAACAGAAATAGCCTGACAATATCCACCAGATAGCTAGGGATGAAAATGCTTTACTGTGTAACAATATGTGCACAGTGAGCCTTATGATCCTCTTAACATTCAGACCAACTCCTACACAAAACGAACTGGTCTAAGTCACATTTTTGGTTGAGTCAACTGTCAGCTCTTGCTAACAACTAAAAGGAGTAGACCAGAAAGTTCACATAAGCTGGAATGGTAGAGATGGTGCTGTCAGAACCTCACCTCAGCCTCCCACCTCTACCTCAGACTGGGGTCAAAAATAGCTAGATTGTGAAGCAAATTCAAGATGCCTGTGCACTTTTGGTGACACAAGGAGAGACTAATTTTTCATCTCTCTCAAAGAAATCATGCCTGCTTACATCTGAGAGATGCAAATGTCAGGTCTTGCCTTCCCTGTTTTGATGGAAGTGTCTCTGGAGAACACCAACAGAGGAGCACCACAACGGCAAGCTGACGCCTGACACATCCCATTCTCCCTCTCATTACAATGAGGGTTTAATCAGGTAACATCTCTCTAACACTGTGACCCACCACAGTTCCCTACAGGCTTCTCTAGCAAATACTAAAATGTTGAGATTCATATTTGTGTATGTAAGAATATGAGCAGAAATGGTTCTAAAACAAACATGCAAACCAGTATTTCTCCATATTAGGTTTTAATAACTTTTTACTCCATGTCTCTGTATTTGTGCTGTGAAGATGAAAGCTATGAGATGTTTTCAGTCCTTGTATGAAGCTCTATTTAACATCAGCTTAAGTGGAGAAGGAATAAAACTAACACGTAACATAAACATTCTGGCTTACTTCAAGGTAAGTACTTCACTTACTTCACTTACTTCAAGGTACTTACTTCATCCTTACAGGCCCCCTTCAGATACTGGAAAGCTTCTGCGTAGAGACCTCATAGCAGCCTTCCAGTATCCGAAGGAGGCCTATAAGGATGCTAAGGAGGGACTCTTCATTAGGGACTGTAGTGATAGGACATGGGGTAGGTAACGGGTTAAAACTTAAACAGGGGAAGTTTAGATTGGATATAAGGAGGAAGTTCTCTACTGTGAGGGTGGTGAGGCACAGGAATGGGTTGCCCAGGGAAGCTACGAATGGTCCATCCCTGGCGGTGCTCAAGGCCAGGTTGGACACAGGCTTGGGTGACATGGTGTAGTACGAGGTCTCCCTGCCCATGGCAGGGGGGTTGGAACTAGATGATCTTAAGGTCTTTTCCAGCCCTAACTATTCTACGATTCTATGATTCTAAGGTATTTTTAAGAAGCCCTGCAGTCTGCTGGAGAGCAAGGATTCTCAGATGCAGGCAATGAAATTCAGATTACTCTGAGCTGAGAAACCATGACCAGGAAGAGAGGACTGCAAAAGCTAACAAGGTGCTGGAGCATCTATTCTTATGCTTTTGAAGAATGCCTGACAGCCGTGAGATGGCTCTTCTACGTAAGAGATCACAGGGGCTAATGCCAGATTCAGCCACTGTGGTTGACACAGTAGCATGTCAGATTTAAGGTGCTTGAATACACCGTGATTAAACAAACATCTGCTTAATAAATGTTCCAAGATTCAACAATTATTTCTACGTCTTTTTAAAAAACAAAACAACAACTTTTTTAAATGGGTAAGAACTGCTCTCTCCCTTGCTGCTTTCTAAATAGTGTGCAGGTTGCCCACATGTAAGTATTTTTAACCAAACTTTGAAAGATGTCAAGAGTTACCTTCCACTAGATTTCCTTAAACCTTTCAATGAGAATAGTTACCTTTAAAGCAAAACAGTTATGGGGGAAAATAGGTAAGATGCAAGTGTTATTTAGTCCATCAGCCTATGAATGTTTCTTTAATTTTTAAATGGATTACAAAAGAGATTACACACTCACATGAAAAAAAAGCAAAACTAAAAACCCCAAAGCCCAGCTGCCTGTCAACCTCAAAACTGTCCATTTTGAAGGTCTTGTCCCCAGGTTCCAAGTCACCTGGAAAGATGGCCTTTGATGTAGGACAGACTGCAAGAAAGAGACCTGAAGAATCTTTATCTGATCTGTAAAGATCAGCTCCCTAGAAGGCCTATTCATCTTCCAACCTTCATTTTTGTGCACATGTCATATCTTTATCTGCTCCTAACCGGCACAGAATCCTGTCAGCTGATGGCCCAATTACAATTATATTCAGCACAATGAAATAAATCTTCTTTTTGTGCTTTTCACTCTAAGTATTTTATCTTGAAAATAATATTTCACTACCCCTTGATATATCAAGCTATTACAGAATGTGTAAGCTTAGAGTTATTAGACATCAATACCCTCACAAAGCTTTCTAAAATACCAAATCCATGGATTTTTTAAAGTTATTTTAGGAAGACAAGTACCCATGGAGAGCATATCAATAAAAAGTTTAAATACCACAATGTAGACACACACAACGAACTTCAAGTCCTGATTTTAAAACACAAACCAAATATTCAGCCCTGTTCTTGCCTGAACAGTGTAAAAGCCACAAGGAATATTGTAAAAGTAGCTTTGAAAACAGTTTTCATATATGTATCTGGAATACAAATATTGTTCTTCTGTAGATTATTATGAATTCCACATAAAATATGAGAGAGAAATATGAGGAAAAGATTTGGAAAGACTGGGATAAAGTGTCTGAGGAGACAATAGAAGACTGGTAGTGTGATTTCACTACAGCTTTAATACAGACCAATAAAATTCTAAAGAAAAAGAAATGCGTCTGCACTTCTGTAAGTAACATTTTATCTGCCTTTAAAAGTATTCTGATCACTAATACTGTAGCATATGAGTTTCCAAGAGAATTCATATTTCCCTACCTCAAATAAGAACTGGTTTCCTATGCATTGCTGTATTCCATTATGTAAACACCACCATCCTCAATGTAAGTGTAACCAGAATTTTAATACTTACACAGAATTTAAAGATGGTGACCAACAGTAGGGGTTTGGTTTCTGCTTATCCCTAACCCTACTGAACACACACTATTTCAATATTACGGATAATAAAATATTACTCTCGTCATATGAGGCAGGAGAGGAGTCATAATGAAAACGAGTATGTTAGAGGCCTACTGACACTGTGAAATTTATGAAAACACTCTTCCTATAGATTACTGGACTAAAATTTCAAAATTCAATTTAAGTTAAAAATAAACAAAAAATCCATATTTTGTGGGCTTGTTTAACACATTTCAAGCAATTTCTGCTTTAATCACATGAACAGTGATCTCATTGCAAAATCCCTCATTTCTTAGAATAGAATAGAAGAGACTAGACTAGACTAGACTAGACTAGACTAGACTAGAATAGAATGGCCAGGGTTGGGAAGAACCTCAAGATCATCTAGTT
>JANHGB010025668.1:0-35952 GCA_026283785.1 Coracopsis vasa | reverse complement strand
CCCTGCCCATGGCAGGGGGCTTGGAACTAGATGATCTTAAGGTCCTTTCCAACCCTAACTATTCTATGATTCTATGATTCTATGACTGGAGCAGAAAGACAGAAGACAAGTAAAAAGACAGAAAACAGGATGGTCTTGGAATGTCAGCTAGGATGTGAGGATCATGGTCTAAATCCCTCTGGTTTGAAGCATCTTCAGGGATTTGATCCAAATTGAATTGCCTTTTTTCTTCAGGCAATGCCCTGACTAAGTGTTCTAGGTATCTTCCATTTCTTTTGCTGAAATAGGTTCTTTGTGTAAAAACAATGCACGTTTCATGGGTGCATGTCCCCGCGCCCTCAACTGCAAACAGAATATTTATTTGATGGGTTTTTTTTTCCATTCTCTTTAGTCCAACATAATAAAATACATAAATAATATGAGTACTGCAGTTATGTTCTGTGCCATGACTTCCCATTTGTTCTTAAGTTGCCTTTATGCTTTGGTCACAATATTTCAGCCCTTTGTAAGCCTTGCTGTTTCAAAAACTTTTATTTTACTTTCTTGTAGAAAAACGGAGGACTTAGATGCTGTGCGAATAAGTGGCTCTTTGGCAGCCAAAGGATTCCTGCCTGTTTTCAACTCATCACTTAAGGTGCGGTTCAGAAAGCTGAGAGGTTGTTACTGGCAGAACTTGGACCAAAATATTGCTTCAGGCATCTTGTAAAATACATTTCAGAAAACAAAATGAAAGCACTGAATTTGTGAAAACTGCAGATGCAGGCCCATTAAGGTCTCATTGTCTTCTTGTATTTAGATGAGGTCATGCATAAAAGGTGTTTTTTTCCTTTAGGAGTTCTTGGGAAACAGTCTGGCTCTGGAGCTTGACCCATGAAACACAAAGAAGTCACCAGCTCTCCTGGAGGAGGTCATATCAACATGGGTTAAAAAAACCCAAAATAATTTTTTGGTCAACCAGCTAAGCCAAATGCCAAATGAGGAGCGTGGTCACCTCAGGTTTCCTCTGCTGTGAATGCATGAAAAGAAGTGCTGTCAAAGGGCCTGTCCAACCATAGCTGTTGACATAATGGTCAAAGGAGCTTCTTATCCCCCTGTTCTGACTGTAGAGAGAGTCTGAAACTGGCATATTCCTCACTAATGAAGCTCTATTGGATCCTCTACATCAGATGAGAATCTATGACACATTACCTGCCCCTTGATACTTGCCTGGTAAAGTAACAAGTTCAAAGGGAGTATTTTCTTTTCTATAAGTATTGAGACAAAGAGAGATTAAGTAATTCATCTAGGGTCACCCAAGGAGTCTATGAGTGAGCCAGAAATTTAGGCAATTTCTATTCCAGCACTTTAAATGCAAGGCAATATTACCATTCCATGTAAAGACTTCATGACTTGTTCTATTTAGTTTCAGATCACTAAATAGAAGATTTTTGAAAGCAGGCCGATTTATTAGAACTTATATTTGAAAAGAATAAGATTGACAGACTAAATTAGTCTCTGAATATCACTTTTGGTGTTTCATACGTATTTGCCATCTTAAAATTGTGGTACCTCTTCACAATAGAACAAAGATTTCCTTTTTTCCGGTAAATCAATGCAGATGATTTCTGAATATGTTCCCTTGGCAGAGATAAAAAAATAATGATTTCTTTTTATTATGAAAATATTCACCCCTTGGTCTTGTGGGAAGAGAAGGTTGTGACTGAAAGATGATTTCCTTGGCAAACCAGCAAACTCTCCATACTGCAATTTTTCCTTCCTCAAGCCCAGATGCTTTTGGGAGTGTACTGTGCTGCCACTTACACATATGAAAAGGCATATCGTCTCTCTACAGGCTCCTTGTCCATTGATCCAACTAGTCCTGTTCTTGTCTCCAAACTCAAGGCTCCCTTTGACAGTGATTGATGGCCACCCTCTCACAGGAAGAATGACTAACTCCAACCTGTGAGTATTGGAGGCGCTACAGAATATATCTGCGGTACTGTTTATTTTGGGAGGCGGACATGTGCCCACATTTTTATTCTTGGAATAAACATTCTGACATTTTCTGGCAGGTGTGAATGCTGTAACATACCAGCAGGCAGAAAAAAAATAAAATGACAGCTTCTAACCTCTCTGATGGAAATAAACTGGCTATTGCTGATGTGAAAATTGTAAACCCTCACTAGATTCCATATGAATTCTATCACTTGGAAAGACAAATTTTGATCTTAAGGTCCCCTGGCAGAGCAAAATGAAGGATTTTTTTTTGTTTTTTCAATGGTGCCTACTTGCTCTTTTCAACCAAATCCAAAACATAAGACAACTGTATAATGAATTATGTAAATTTCAAACCTCAACCTGATTGCGGCCAACTCACTTTGCCAGTAGTCTGAAAAGATTAGCCTTAATGTCTAAGTGACAGAATGCAGAACCCTTCTCAAATCTCTTTCAGCTGTCATCTCATCAAAAGTGCATTGATGTAGAGGGTCAGATGTGAAGGGCTAATTTCACTTCTTATTCCGTTTAAGATCAGCAAAAATTAGCCTTAATTTTACATTGCTTTATTCCAACACTTGCCTAGGAATTTATACAAGAACTTCAAAAACAAATATTTATGTAAACCTATTATAATAATAATTTCTTCCACATTATTTGATAAGTCCTGTCTTGACAGTGATGTCTTAGAAGTTAACAGTATATACGGAGAAAATGTTAAAAGTCACAGATGGGACATAGCCTTTTTAGCCTGATCACACATATGTATAATTGTAAGCTGTAAACAGTAACAGTTTTAATTGTCATTGGTCCATAAGGAGATAATCTTAAAGTTTAGATTAAATGGAGGTTTGGTATTACTCAAATCTTCTGGTGTCAACCAGGACAGTACAGAAGAAATAAGAGTCAGAAAATCTAGGACTCAAAATAGAGAAATGATGACAAATTTCAGTATATAGCCCTGAATAAGAAGAGTTATATATATATTGCAAGAAAGCCATGGGTAAATTACTTTTTCTCCTTGGCATATGTACTGAATTAACAGTACTCTGTTACTCATAGAACATTTTCGTTGTGAAAAATCCCAGCTTAGAAATTAATCCATCCCATATGGATCTAGCAGTATAAGTCAAGTTACCCATTTTGGGCAAGCACAGACAAAACAATTTGCCCTCAGAAATGGCCATTAAAGCATTTCAATGCTTTCACACTACCACAAGAACAGAGCATCCTTAAAGATCAAGGTGTTTGTCTAACTGAAGGGATACCGGACTTCACCACTAACCTACTGCAGTACCTCAGAAGAGTCACTTCACTGCTTTGTTCCTCAGTTCCCCATTTCTGTAACCTTTTCACTGTGATCCTCTTTGAGATTGTAGCTGAAAAGCAATAGAAGAGTTATAGTTTTTATCACAAGAAATAGTTGAGATTTAGTTTGGGAACTGGTTAAGTCCTATTTAGATAGCATTTTTTGAACAATACAATTTCCATGATGTGTTGCTTTTCATATGTGACTGAATGATAAATAATTGATAATGATTGACTATGGCTAAGAACAAATGTGCTCATCTCTGCACAGATGCCTTCTTCATGTGCAAATTGTTCATATGCACAAATGTCTGAGCACAACCAAGCTGAAAAATATTTAGGATTTGAATGAGTGCAGGACTGCCAAACCACAGTGTCAGGCCACCAACATGCATGGCATTGGTATAAAATAAAAATATTAAGAAATACTACATTTTCTGTTTCTTTTTATTGGTCTTCTGGTTTTTGAGTCTACCATGATCATTTTTTCCAGCCTCCCTCAACAACTAGAGCTATTCATAAATGGAATTTCTGTCCTCAACAGACAAAACTATTAAATTGTTAAAAAGTGTTGTGGAACATATTTCTAAAAAAGAGCTAGGTATAAAAACTAATAATGGGTATAAACCCAGGCATATTTAATTCTGATAATATTGAAATACATTAATTTAAAGCCCAGATGAACTTTTTCAGCTTTATTAATATGGGAAGATTTAAATTATTTTCTCTGATAACAAAATCATTAAATCTTGAGGATGCTGTATTTTCCAGGTGCAAACTGTACTGGTAGATATTTTCCAGTCTTCAAGTGTGAGATTTAAAAGTTTACTTTTGTAAGTAAACCTGACATTTTCACTTTCATGATAGCAGTCTGTGTCTGAACTCTTAAAAAATAAACCAAGAACTAAACCAGAAGAATTTTATATGCTCAAGAAATCTGTAGCACTGTTGAGCCTTCATATGCTCCATTACTGCTCCATTACTGCTCCATTACTGCACTTCAACCTTATGCTGACAGATGTGTTATCATGGTCAGGTGTATAGATACTCAATGGAGAAAAGAGATACATCATCCTCTATCTTATCATTTCCATCGTTTACACTAGCAATGTGCACAGTCTCCCATATCATAGGACATGTCGGACATACCCACAGGCTGTGCAGCACCTGTCCTTTAGCTCTCTGCTGGTTCTTGTGACAGTTATGCCTCCAGATTAAGGAAATGCCAGGACAATTTTCTATCAGGTCACTGCCCCTACTGCATGATACTGGGCAATTTGCTCCGCTGCCTCTACAACAGTCAGCCTCCTTAAATGGTCACAGGTCATCCTTTAGCTGTCAGCATTTCCAGGATGATGTGTTCTTTCAGAACAGCAGCAAGTGTATGAAGCTATCTTCTCATCAATGCTGTCAATCAGTGCTGCCTATGTAGCCAGTGGAGATAAATCAGAACATCTAAATTCAATGGACTGAATTACAGGGTCTTAGATTATTTTTCCTTTCTGTGTTACCTCTCTCTCACCTCTCTCTGCCCACCTGCATAGGGATCCCAATGTGATGCCCTGGAGAGTAGAAAGGTTGAGTTAGTCATTGCACTCTTTAATGTAAACACCATGGTACCGTAGTCCCTAAATCAGGCATGTGGGCTATCTGCATACAGCCTGCTGAACTTTTGTTCTATCCAAAAAGTGGAAATGATACTCGTATCTTTACTTGAGTGAACATGCAACAGTCCACTTTGTCTGTATTCTGCATACGTTGGAGTGGTACCCTGCTCTTAGAGCATCTAGAGACTAATGTCAAAGCAAGATATCCAGTCTGAAATCCAGAAGGCTATGTGGCTAACACTGAAGGCAGAGCTCAAGCAGTTTTCCCCAGGAACCAGTTAGCCTCTAGCAGTTCTTATTGAATACTGTAAAGCAAACATTTATGTTGGCTTTTCTTCTGTATCTACATGGGCTGAGTTTTCTCCATGTGCACTACAGCCAGCTAATCTGAATGGAACAAAAACATTTGTTTTTCTTCACATTTCTCTATATACCAGTCCCTTCCAAATAAATATTCAGTCAAAACCCTTAGTGCTATTAGGGAAAACAAATAAATCAAATTAATGAATTCATTTGAATGCCAGAAGGATCTATCATTTCTGTGCTGTAAGAATATCCCACAAACAATTAAATGTTCATGAAGCAGAGGCAAGCCTGATAAAATGATGAGTCTCTCTGGCGCCAGCAATAGGCCTGGCTAAAAGCCAGCAACAGACTAGCATTTAAAACCCTACAGAAAACATAAGTGACCCCAGAATGGATAAACTGAGGAAGAGCTTCCCTTTGAACACTCTTAGCAATTCACCATACTGAATGTTCCTTTAGTCTTTGGCTTCATTGTCTGGCTCAAACTTGCAGATGAATTTCCAGATGAATTTTGTGGGTGTTTACAGCACGGCTAAAATTAACTAGACGTTAAAAATTTAATTTTGGCTTTGGATGCAGCCTTCCTTGCACTGATAAAAAGTGATAAGGTGATGGAGAGCTGGGAATGTCCCAGCATATGAATGGGCATCATACTGCATACTATAAAATTTGTTTATATCTGTACCATCTGTACCATCAGTTCCTTTGTGTCCCAGGAATCGGCCATTCCACAACGATGCAGGAGGCAGGAATGAGCTTCTGCATTGACAGCCTGCTCCAAGTTGTGCTGTGATTTGGCCTTTGTTCTAGGGATCAAGGAACACAAGAGGCTTTCAGGGCAGCCTGGCTAAAAAGGATCTAACTTTTGGAATATGCTAGCTTCATGTACTTTAAAGAAGTTTTACAACCCTAAACTGTCTGATAACATGAATTATAGTAAGCAATGGGATTAAAGGAGTTTTCTTGCTTGTAAGGGGTTCTTAGTCACCCTCTGCTAGCAATTAATGCTCCCATTAATGCTAGCTGAAGCAAGTCGTGACTATTACAGTGTTGCAAAGTAGAAAGAAATTGAACAAGAGGCTCAGGGAATTTCTTTGCAGCCACTGATGGGCACTTTGCATCCATTAAAAATCACCCCTACTAAACAGGCATCATACATAAATATCCCCATATCAGTATCAAATAAAATCTTGATTGTAGGGTGTAAGTAAACCTGAATATTTTTAATATGCAACATATGCAATTAATCTTAATTACACACTTGCCAATTTTAATTTGGGAAGAAAAAGCTGCACTCCAGTTATTGAACTGAAACCTTAATCTCATTTGATATGCTTTAAGCTTAGATCAATCTCTCTCTTCTGCCTTTTGACTTTCTTTACATTTCGCTATATATAAATGGAGACATCTCCTGCTTTCTCTGCCTTTTCCTCTGGAGGTAGGAAGGATGCCCTCTGCTCCCAGAGGAGGAACAAGGCAGAGCAGAGCTCTTCCTTCACTACTGATGCACGGATGAGGGTTGGAAAAACAAATGAAGCCCTAGCAGAGGAGCCCTAGCAGCTCGTCCAGTGTCTGCCTGGAAGCTGATGTGGAAAAGGAAACTAAGTTTGCTGAAAGAACTGAATGTCTACTTCTGTAGAAAATTGCTCAAAAATGTCATTCTTAAATTGCACAGTGCAGGTGACTGGGGCAGCCATCACAAAAGGCCTTAGAGTTACAGACTGTCGCTGTTCAGTTCAAGCAGGAGGAGCTGCAGGCATCCTGCCATAGTTTCTTGTACATAGCCACCCTTCCTCTACATATGGCTAGTCCTGCAAATCACATCTGAATGGCTAACACTTGTTCAGGGCCCTGTTTTCAACAATGAAATCCTGCCTTGAGAATCCACTCTGTATCTGCCTCCTCTCCTTTCAAATAAAACTGCATGGGTAACTCTGCTGCTTTGCTGATAACCTGCACTTCAGAACAACCACATGAGCACATAGGTTTTCTCCCATGCTGCAGGAGGTTGCTGTGCATAATGGGACTACTTTGTCATAAAGTGCCTTGAAACAGTGATGAACAGAAACACTATTTTTTAATAAAAAATATATTTATTCTTATAAATCACATCAAATGCATTTCAGACACTTCAGTCTGTCATGACATCAGAGATGAATTAGGCTTCATGGGAGGATCTTACAGCAGGTATCATATACCCTTTCTTTGAGGGACATACCCCTTTCACATGAGTGAGGAAGTACACATATTATGGATCATTCACAGATCAGATCATTCACAATGTGTGGCTATGTATATTCTAGCTAAAAAAAAGGCTGGATTACAATCAACACCTTCATGTTTGGGACACCCTGTTGTCCGATGTGGTATGAGAGAGATGTCTTGGACCTTTAGAGTTGAGACCCAGTGCTCTCATCTCTGTGAATCTGGAATAAATATTACAATTCCATCAACATCTCCTTTTTTTCAGACTGACACTGTGATTTATTGTGAAACATTAATGAAAAACTGTTTGATGGACATTATTTGTTTATAGATGTGCTCTTGTCGACCGATGCATGTGTGGTTTGTTCTCTTAGCACACAGAAAGGTAGTTGAGACATATATAAAGTTCAGCAAACGTAAATTGCTGCAACCTGAGCATTAGATTCCTCACAAGCTAATATATAGAGATATACACAGATGATTTCTCAACTCTGAAGTTGTAGGCTTCAGAGATATATGATACATCCTACATGCTGCAGGTTACATGCCTGCTGTCCTATGGCTCAGAGGTACTATCTGCTTGTAAATACTAGTAATAATTCCTAGAGTCATATGCTGTTAATGTAAAAGATGAGACATTCTGTGAAGTTTTTAAGTAAGCTCTGCTGATCTGTAACATCTGCCTGAAATCTATGAACGATGTTTTCTTCAGTTACATTAAAGTAAAACCAAGAGAATCAATTTAAACTTCTGACTCCAGGTAGCATCTTGGTTAGTGTGACATAGTGCAATAGCTGTCAGAAAACCGAGTTTTGAGGGTGATATGGCATCCTCAGAAGTTCAAAAAGAATGGATAAAGCTTCCATCATTGCACAAAGTGAGGCAGTTCTGTAAATAATGCATAATATTTGTTATGAATATGGTAAGGTAATACACATAGCACATTCATTCATCAGCAGTTTGGTGCTGCGTGCACTGTACTTGTTTTTACTTGCTGCCCACAAAGTGTAGATATTTTTCATGCAATATTTAACAAGTTGTAGTGTTTTCATGAGAAAGTAGTATTTTCTGTAAAAACAAAATGTAGTTATGCTGGGTACCCTCAAATTGAAAAAACCTAAACCAATACTGCCTAACAAACTGAATTGGTGCCACTTTTTAAAATTTATTTATTTTTATAATCAAGAGGAGAATGTTGTTTGCAGTTACAACATTTCTTCAAGGTTATTTAAGCGTTCGAGTGTTCTGTTTATTGTACTGATTATGACTTGCTTTGCCAAACCCAGCAAATTTTAAGTCACTGCTTTGATAGTCCACCATTCCTTCTGTTCGACATGTGGTTTCTCTAGCATATGGATGTAATATTTCATATTCCACTTAATACTGCTTGTTAAAACTCCCCTTCTCCTGCAAATCTTGATTCTTTCACCTTCTAAGTGTTCTGCTATATCCAATCTGACCCACTTACGACATGCCCAAAGATGTCATAATAGTCTCTTCTAAATCCTTCTATTAAAGCCTTATTCATATCTGGTGAGATTTTCTACATTTTTAAGAACTTAGCTAGGTGTGTATCAACTTCTTTCTAACAGGGCTAGCATCAAAAAAATAAATAAATAATAAAAGTACACTGTCTGGAGCTTTTCTACCTAAATCTAGTAGGTACCATCAGTATGAAATGTGATGCCTTCCAGATGTTTTGGAATTTCTTGTGATTGTTGAGCCAATTCTATGACATTCAGAATGACAAAATCCAGAAATTCATATTCTGAATACTTTCTTAAGGCAATACTTAAAGGCCTGATACTGCAACATATTGAGCATGTCATGAAAGGACATGCATACCTTTAAATCCCACTTTAACTCAGAAGTTAAGAATGAAATTTAAAAATTGTAGATCTTTGAGTTTTTACAGTATAAACTCTGGAACATTGGTAATTGAGGATACTCTGCTTTGGGAGACATATGTTATGCATAGTCACAACAGTTGAGGAAATCAGTATATTTAGAACAGGAAATCCCTTTAAGACACATGTCAATTAGATCAGAATTCTCTCTGAGGAAAAACATGGCTAGTTTAAGAAACATATTGGTTTCCAATAGTCTTGGTTCTTGAGCAAAAACATCTGCTAACAGTGCTAATCGTAGTAGACAGAACATCATAATTAAAAATGCATTTGACATCCAAAAGTTAAGACACAAAATAAGGATCTCAGATTTTTTTCTAATTACTTGGAAGAATAAAGCATTTTATCCCTTACGTGATGCCCTAATTCAGAACCAAAAGCCCAGTGATTCTTTACCTTGAAAAGGACACACTTAGGTTTTGTCCCAGTAAAACCAGAAATGAGCCCTGTGTATTAACCTGGTAAGTTGCATGAAAATTGTTGTGCAGTGGCAGTTGCTCCCACTTTCTTTTTTTGATGGTGTACCTTTCACAGACGAGGTGTAATTTCCTTACCAACTGTCCAAATTGCTGCTTCAATGTATGTTATTTAATGGTGCGTATTTCTGTGACACCTATTAGAGCAGAAATGGGCTGCTCTGCTGCTCTCAGAGACTGATTTTTTTCAAGTGATCTACAGAAACATGCTTTCCATTATTTGCTTTCCGAGACATCCCATGGCAAATTTAGCCTTTAATTGACAATCCATCCTGAAACATTAAGCAATTGTTTCTACAGAGCAGAAAATGATAGATTTTTACCCTTTAAACTGTGCTTGATCCATCTGATTGTAATTTCTCAGGTAAATGCAAAATCATCAGGTGTATCCCCGACTTTTCACAACTGTATATTCTTCTGTTTCGATGTGCATTAAAAATATTTCAATATTTCTTTGGCTGATGGCTGATATTCAGTATTCTGAGCTTGCTCATTACTTCTCTGGTACTTCCCCAGTCTTCACCCATGGAGCATACAAACAACAAAAATTATGGTTGTAGCTACTTTTTAATGATCCCCCAGTTCTCCTGCATCTATTTTATGCAACCCCTTTCTTTTCTGAAGTCATTTCTAGGCGTGATTAGATTTCAGAATAAGCTACTGCATTATAAAGCCTGTCAAGATCTTTTCTAATCGCTACCTTACATATTATGATTAAATATTATTCTGTGCTCTAAACCATTGACTGAAGTAGGAGCAAATAATGAGATTCTAGTAGAATATGAGATTCACAAGAACATAAGTCATATGGACTTATTCAGGCAATTTCCTTCTCTAAAATTTCAGAGGCTCAATATATTTACTGCATCCAAAGCTTTCACTACAAAGGGATAGCTCTTTGGATTTGACAAAGACTCTACATTTCAGAAGTGTTTCGGGCTGTAGTTTCTACAGTTTAAAAATCCTTTGTGGGAGCAACAGGTGTGCCGAAGTCCTTCAGTTTCATCCCTGAATTTCTTTCTGTATGGCATTGAGACACGAAGGCCTGTCAACCTGTTTGTCTCTCCCCTTGCTGCATATTGGCAAGTTGGCAAAGGGATAGAAAGTTTTGGTGGTTTCCATCATTTAATCGATTTATAGCTTGTAAAACTAAAAAAAACTTTCCCAGAACTAAAGCATTATTACATTATTCTTTCAGAACTTTGCAGTATCTGATTTTTTTTAAGCCTAATATATCACCGTAACATGTGGTTACTTTTGACATTAACATTGGACTGACTGTCCACAGAAATGCAGGAAGTAAAGATGCATTGCTAAATTTTACCAGGACAAAATTAATCTATTCAAATGCCTGAAGCATGCAAGCTGGTGATGTATTATGTTACTCTGATATGGTGACCTGGTACTATTGACAGAAAAGGAGGAGCTCCTTCATAACATCAAACTGCTGTAAAATTAACAAAAGACTTAACAAGATGAGAAATATATCTCCTAAAAAGGCAAAACCTCAAATCATTGATATCCTGACTATCCCTCTGATGGGAACAGAGTAGATCAGCCATGATGGTAACAGATGTGAGAAATATGATATGCTTCCTACTAGAGAATGGACTGTGCAGGACTTCTTCATCTGGTTTCATTTCTTCTGAGGATATGGGAGGGCTTCTCTGCCAACTCAATGAAACATAGAGAGCTCCACAGTTTTTCTGAACTAAATTATTGCTGCCTCCCTCTAGATTGCAATTTTTGTATGTAAACTGCTACATTTATTCGAGTACTTGCTAGCACGTCAAAAGTAGTATTATAAACTTGGAAACAAATATGATTATCCCTCAAACTAAAGACAATCAATTTTTGCATTTGCTGAGTGTTAGTTAATACTACCTTTTGAATCCACATGATCCTTTTAGTCTCTTATTGCTCCCTTTTCAGAGACTCTGTGTCTCACCTCAGAAACAATGAGCCATAGAGTTTTCAAGCAGTATGAGAGAGACCTCCAGGAAGTTGAAGGACTGCACAATAGGATTGATTAATATGTTTTTTAGAAGAAACAATGGGAAAAAGGGCAGAGACCTTTTGTTTTGACATTACCTGTTGTTTTCATAAATGATGCATTTCTTCCCTAGACTCAGTTTAAGAGGCGGCATCAGCTATGGTTATACTGTGTTCTTATGAAAACACACTTTTGAACTTGTTCCACAGAAGCAATCTAGTGCCTGATAGGGTTTTGGCAGCCTAAGATCAGAGCTGAATGTTGAGCCTGTATCACTGATCCGACCTTCAAAGAGACTTCCCACTTCTGCAAAACAAGCTGATTCTGCTGACATCTCCAATGTTCTGTATCAGCCTTGCTGGACTCCACTGGGTTGCTTCCCCAATGTCTCCACTCTCTTTAGCACAACCATGTCTGGAAAACTTTGGTAACTTGGGCACAGCAATGACCAGACTGCTTCAACTCTCACAACTCTCACTTGTTCACATGGCGCAGCACCTGAGTAATACTGGATACATGGGGGAGTCCGGTGCAAGGATGCTTAGACTGGTTCTGTGTGAGCCAGTTCAGGGCTGAAAACTATTGCACTGCCTAGATTTTTGTGTGCCAGAGTGTTGTAACACCCAGATTATCCTGAGTTACAGACAGCTGATGTCAGTGATGCTCTATTGACTTAAAACAGCTGAGGATCTAGTCCTTCATGTGTGCTGAGTGAAATTATGGAATGAAAACATGGAATGAAGTTTCAAAGGAGATTAAATTAATCTAGAGACTAACCACACTTCAGAAATTTTGCCAGCCCTATTTATTCAATAGAGTACATTTTATCAGAACCAGAACTTTTCTCATTCTTCACCCAAAGAATACCTCATGGGAAACAGAGATTTTTAAAACAGAAAAAGGAGAAGAGCCAGAACCTCCATAAGGTCTATCAGGGAGTTCACTGCTGCCCTCTAAGTTACATGGGGAGAGTTCAGATAGTATGATGTTTAACAGCACACGTCCCTAAAGTAAGATTTATTCCATACCTCAGTGCAGGAAAGAAGTTAGAGATAAGACAAGTGATAAACCCACAAAATAAAAAAACAATGCAACAACCCTCTTCCACAAATAATTATTGGTATTTGAACTGCTGAACTGATCAAATCTTCAAAAAACAGATGCTGATATCTCTATTAGATAGCTAATGTGTAATGCTCCCAAAATAGCAACATTACTGCAGTATGCTGATCTGCAGCACCCTCTTCACTGTCATTGGTGCTCTCCTCTCCTGCAGCCTAGGGTTCTACTGCCATCCTATTGCTTAAAGATTTCTAGCTCACCATCTCCTCTTCTGGATGCTTTCATTATCCAGGAACACATCCGAAACCCTAATTTAGTAAAGAAAAGGCAGATTTTGAGGAACAATCTTTTTTTCTGTTTGCCTTTCAAGCAACTGTATCTACAACATAGTCTCTGCTTCCCTGGTAGCTAAAAAAGGCAAGAAACAAAGGCAGAAAATTCTGTAGAAAAAAGCTATATTCCATTCATCGTTCCTATTTAGCTATTTATATGTTATACATTTAGTTTAAGCTACTTGTCTAAGCTTCCATCATACTAATCAAAACAGGTGGATATGCACTTTGAAGAATTCGTGCTATCCAACCTAAATGTCTCTCTCAGATTGCCCCAAATTAGTCCTACTGGAGATACCCCTTAACACTGCCATTTTTGCATATTAACTGACTTAACCATTAATTAGCATTTATTGCTACTGCAGACATTTTTTCTGGTTCACATGCACCTCAAGGAGCACCTGTCTGTAATCAAAATAGAGCAAACTGTGTACAGAAACAGCCCAAGACCAGAGTTTGCATTCATCTCACCTAATTGTCAATGCCTGCGTAGAAGCTCATTAACTGGACTTATTTTCTCATCAGTGAAGAGAAAACGAACTCTACAGAAATGTAGGCTGGAAGTGATCTACAAGGTGTCTTCGAGTTCAGGACTATCAGCAGCACTATATCAGCTCAGTGCTGGCTTTGTCTTGACAGCATCCCAAGGATGGAGATTTCACAGCCTTTCTGGGAAGTTTGTACAGTGGTTTCCAGAAAAAGTCATCTGTGAGGAAGTGGGAATTAGATGACTCCTCCAATCTGTTTTACATGGCCACTGCAGAGCTAAGGATCTGCTCCTCAGCATGGGAGGCCTCCAGGGATTTTGTCGGATGTGGGTGGCTGACATCTAAGGTTTGGCAGGACAAAGCCTATCCTATTTCGCCAAGTAGCATATTGTCTGTGAGTGAGACTTTTAGCTCTCCTAATTTTAGGTATGGAAAAGTTTGAGTCCTGAGTCTAAGATCATCACACAAGCTCCTTCTTCCATCAGTGGAGAAATATGTCCAAACAATAACTTGTCTTACCCGAAGATAGATGTCTGTGAGGTGAAATGAGCTGCCCTCAGGAGATATTGCTGCACATATCAGCTATGGTGGGAAAGTAGGTGAACAATTTAGACATCTATTCCAGATTGCAGATGTTTAGATATTTTATAATCAGATAGTCATAAAGGTAGGAATAAAAACTTCTGTTCCATGCACACGCACACACACATGTATATACACACACATATATATATATACATCTCCAACAAACATTAAAAAGCCTGTTTGTCATCTCATTAAAAATTATGGGATTTTAACAATGCTTTGCATCTGCAGAAATAAATCTTGTGCTAAAATACTGCTCAGACCTTTATTTTCCAAAAATATCTCTAGATCTAAAGCGATCACAGGAGACTTGATAACAGAGATGAAATGCCTCAAGGTTTAATTTATATTTTCTCCTTTTTCCATTTGCAGGAAAAATACCAAAGGCATAAACAGCATTTCTCTGTAACTGTTTAGGGAGTTGCACAAATTTATTAAGGAATTAAATTTCATTGTGCACAGACTGTATAGCATAAAGAAACCAATATGCAATGAAACACAAGCAATGCATGCTGAGGAACATAGTTTTGCCTAGAATAAAATATAATTTAGCTTTTTAACATTTAACAATCCAATAAGATAAAGTCAATGTTTTTCTAGCAGCTTTAGGCACTGAACTGGGAATAATCTAGTTAAAGAATGTATATTTAATGCAGCTAGTGAAGATTTTTCAACCGGGTCACTAAGCAAAAGGCAATTTATAGCTTTTTTGTATGAAAAAGTTACCCTCCTATTCATCTAAACTGCCCTGTGAATAACTGCTGCTACTGCTATTTGCAGCCTCTATCTCATTTAGATAATGCAAAATGTTTTCATTTAGTTCTAATGAATCTGGACCAGTTTGTGAGTTCAAAGGAGAAGGGGAGAGGGGAAGGAGAGACACAATAGCTTCAGAATGGATGCTGGTAGAACAAGCAACAGCAACATGGCTGTGACACCTCTGTTGTAGACTAGAAATAATGTACAGTGTCTAACTGATAATTCTCTTTCATGGAGGAAGCTCCCAAAATCATATCTTTTATGGCTTCAGTCCTATTTACTGTTCCTTTCCCTTTATACCCAGTGTTTGTTCACGTGAAATGAAGACAATTAGTTCAAGCATCATTAAAAGTTTTGAAATTCTTTTAAAATCATTCTTCTGCCAACAGAGTACTTACATTTTTCCAGCTAATATAGATGAATAGACTGTCTGTGACCCAGGTCTTCGCTGGTACTTTGAGGCTTGGACATCATAACAGATGTATTAATGGCTGTTGATGGAAACAGGACATGAAGGAGCATCCCTATCACAAACTATAAAGATCTGATACTCAGTAGAATAAGCAACAGAGTAAAACATTATTCCATGTAGTCATTTTAAATGGGTATAGAGTTTTGGACACTTATTTATGATGAACAGTTTCCTGTATATTGTGTGATAAGCTCAGTCACTGACCACAAGATGCAGAAAGATCTGTGATATATGCAAACTTTGTAGACAGATGTCAACTGCCTTGAGCCTCTCCTTAAGCAGCTCAGTATGCAGTGGTAGGATGCAAGTCACTGGGGTTTGGCAGGTTGATGCTGATCTCTTGGTTCAGTCAGGTTTTCAGCGAACTTTTCACCTTTGTTTTAGGCATTTTCAATTAATTTGGCCTGTATAGAAGTACTAAAGATTTTTTAGCCAGCCCTGCTGACCACCCACAGACATAGAAATACCTCAAAATATTGTCTTGTAATATCCCTTTATTTTAATTATTAGATAAATAGATTATTTTGTTTTTGTTTTTCCTGGTCTCTTTAAGTATACATTTTTCTCTATTTCCCATGGTCAGAATAAGTATCATAACTTCAATCTCAATTTCCTAGCTCTGAAAAAGATTTAGAATACGGAGAGAATTATCATCTCTGCAGCTACTTTTGTCTCCTCTTGTTAGACATTCCCATGGATTTACCAGAAACTGTCAAATGGTGTCACAATAACTACTCTTGTGCATGGTGAAAAGCAAAGGCCACATTAGGGCTGGCTAAAAAGCAGTAATTCCAGCTCATGAAACATACTGAGGTTTCAAAGCCTGTTCTAACATGGGCAAAACCAATACCTCCTTTTAAACTACGATGAAGAAACCTATTCCAGAACACCAGCTGGAATATTGTCTGTAACCTACAGATGAGTTATTCACATTGAACAGAAAAAGAGCCTAACTCAGCTCCCTGCAAGGAACAAGGCAGTGAAGAAGCTAACTTTGAGCTTCCCTCCTTCCAGGTAAATGCTTTTCTCTCTTTGATATGCTCCTGAACCCAAGAAAATCATTAATCACATTTTCAGAGAATAACGGTATGTTTTACAAAACACTTTGATTTTAATAAAATAGCCATCATGGGAGAAAAGTGCTGATTCAAGCTTTGAAGCAACTATACCGTGGAAGTGTCTAAAAGATGCGTAGATGTGGCATTTAGGGACATGGTTTCATGGTAGACTTGGCAGTGCTAGGTTAACGGCTGGAATCAATGATCTTAAAGGTCTTTTCCAACCAAAACAATTCTATGGTTCTATAGCTGCAGAGAGCAGAATAAACTGATGTTTGGCCTCCTATTCTGCATGCAGTTGCCCATGTCAAAAAGCAGTCAAACAAGGTTATTGGTTCCAGTCAGACAGGCGTCAACATTTCAGGGTGCACATAACAGAATAGTTGGGGGTTTTACAAGCCTAAGTATTTTGGGATGCCAGTTCAGCCCAGTGCCTTTCCTTACTCCAGATTTATGGTCAGCACATCTAGCCAGTAGTAACAAACGAGGGCTCTTTCAGCCAGGCAAATATTCACACCTGATGGGTCAGCACTAAAATACAGCCATTCTTCCAGGGTTTAATTCACTCTAGACCTCAGCCCCACAAGACTTCCCAGCACTACAAATCACTGGTACTTTTGACAAAGGCAGACTTGGTATTTTAATATTGCGTATCTCTTTTTTTCCCTTTCAGAAAGTTCCAGTAAAATGGGATGACAACTGAATATTTTGCAAGGTGAAAATAATTATGAGGATACGAGAATTAAATTATTCCAGCAGAAAACCTCTATCAATCATGCTAATGGAAACATCAAATTTACTTATCCCTTTGATAAGGACCTGAAGCCATTTTAACTGATTTCTGAAGGAGGCAAGGTTCATGCACTCAGTAAGTCCTCTTGGTTTCCTTTCCTATAGAGTTCAGACCAGTTTTAGCCTAATCTGTTATTAAGATAAAGGTTTCAAAAGATAGGCTAATATGCTGTCAGAGATACAAAACACGATCCTTGTATTGTGATGTTGGTAGTGAATGTGGATTCCCTGGTGTATAATAAAGTATAACTTTGTGCCTCATATAACTCATTAACAAATTTAGACAACTCTAAGAAAAAAGTGATTAGAAAGTGGGCCTTTGTAGCTCTGGCTGTTAGAGAACTGTTCTATTTTTTTGAGAAAAAGATTAGATAAAGAAGCCATGCATGTAAGGTTCCGCTATACTGAAAGTTTTTAGACTATCTGCACAGATATCTTTGGTTAAGTATATATTCTTTAGCAATAGCACATGATACTATCAAAGTCTGCATGAGCGATATTCCCAAGCAGTGACAGCACTGAACTGTGAAGAGCTTTATATTTCATCTAAGACATTTCTAAAAAAAAGAAACAGAAAAGTAGTTGCAGCATTTAACTGATAGAAGGCCAAGAGCCCCTCAAAAAACAAAAAAGGTTCTTGCGTGTACTCTGAACACTAATAGGCTGAAGTGCAGATATTTATGGCACATTGTTCATCCTTTTTAGCACATGGGAAGCTAAGATAGCCCACTTCTTATGTTCCCTAGAATATTCCAAAAGCTATGTCATTTCACCTCCTCTATGAGACTACATCTCCCAGGATGTAGGATGGTCCCACATTGTCCCGCCAGGCTGTATCTTGCAGGTCCTCCTGGCTGCAGTGCAAGGCAGGATATAGCTCAGCTGGGGAAGCCAGAAATAGTGAGGAGAAGCAGGAGGTATTCACACTACTCCTCTCCTAATCCACTGTCTTAGTTTATTTTAACTGAAGTGTTCTGGTTTTGATCAACACTCCCCAGGCCATTCGACTTGGTCATGTTTTATCAAGAAAAAGTACACATTTTTCCCTTACATTGTTCATGAAGAATATCATTCAACACAAAGTCCATCTTTTCATCTAAAGCAATTCCAGCAACAAACCTAAAAGCTGTCATGTAAATCAGGGTCCTTATTTTCTCACTGAAATTAAGAAAAAGTTATGTTTCAGTATTTTGAGGAACAAGTTTTGAAATGCTGATAGCAATAAAAATACTACTACAAAAAATTTAGTACAAGAAATAGAAAATGCATCTTATCTTAAAAAAAAATAGTCTGTTTTGATTATCCATGGTTTTGAACAGCAATACTTGTCAGCAGAAACCTGTGAATAGATTTAGTTAATTCAAATTGTATTTTTAATTGATCTGCTGAATACCTTCTGCTTTTATAATTAAGGAAGGAAGGGCAGGAAGGGCAGGACATATTTTTCCATCTCTTCTTAGGGGGCGCATAAGGCTTTGAGTGTTGCATATTCGCAAAGACTGAGAGGAATTTATTCACATTTAAGTTTTATTTAATATTCAGCCTTTACTTCTCAATCCTTTAATGTAAATGTTAATGTTAACAGGTTTTAAAACATATAATATGTTAACATTAAATCAAAAGAAACACCCGACCATTATAGTTTTGTAAACACTTTTATCACAGAATTTTCGTGACCTGATGCGTATTGTGATTTTGATTTTAATATTATGTAAATAAAAAACCCCAGTTGCTTCTTGATCACCTTGGTAAGCTCAGATGAAGAAGTAGCTGCTATGCAGGACCAAGTGCGTTATGCCTCAACCTCGAGACAATTCAAATCTCTTTGTATTCATAGTTTATGTACAAAGCATATTTTGCTGTCTTTAGTAGATCGTAAATCTTTGAAAAGTCTTGTTTTTGAAATGTTCTCCTGCTGCCTATGTTATGCAATAAATTAGTTGCTAATAAAAATGAAATTGACTCAGCCAAGATGGTAGTGAAGTAGTGGCTGCTGGGCCGCCAGTGAAGGGTTTGGTTCCCAGGCCTCCAGCCAACACAGGCTAAGAAGATAAAAGAGGAAACTTGCTCAGTGTTGATGAAAGATGGGAAAAGGTCAAACTCAGATACTACCTCTTTTTGTGTTAGCACCTCATATGCAATTGGTGGGTCTTCAAATACAGAGAAATACAGAAGCACTCTTAGTTTCCCCCATAAACAAACTTCATCTACAATTGGGTTACGCGCAAACTTCTTCTACGTTTAGAAGTAGCTCCCCTGCCTAGCACATGGTATCACTGCATCAGTTATCTTTTGCAGGAGTATACAATGGTGAGGTGGACTTTCCAAACTTCAGTTGAGTCTTTTCAAGAAGAAGGAACCTGTTTTTCTTGGTTGGCAGGCCTACTATGTCCTTAATGCATACCTGGGACCACCACCAGTACAGCTGTGCTGGCTTCCTGATATCAAGTGCCTAGTTCACAGGGGGGGATTTACGAACTCTCTTGGGTTCACCCCTGTTCATACTTAGACATGAGCTTAATCTCAGGGAAGTCAGTGGTACTTAAACACATACAGAATGTTAAGTATGCATTTGAAAAACAAAGATAGTTACAGGAGGAGAACTGTGTAGTTTCTACTGCTTTCTGCTTTGGCTCCTCAACCTCCAACCAGGTGAGTTCAGCAATAGCTTCAAGATCTTCTAGCCAACCCCCAATTCCTTCTCTTGGAGAAAGTTCACACTGATTTTGTTTCATTTTTAAATCAGAGTAAAGTCTAATATGAAATGGAATTTCTTTTTGCTGCCCAGCTTTAAAGGACTTAGAGTTGTAGTTTAAGTAAAAGATAATGATATTTTTATTAAACTAAACAACACTTGGTAGCAACACTAAAGGGTCAAACTAGAAGTAATGTTGCTTCATGCTGCCCAAAGGGGTAATAAAATGCAATTTTTTCCCTCTCAAAGTGCTGTGATGACTTTTTTCCATTCATTTATGTACTATCCCATTACATGTTCCCTGAATGTGCAGAGCAGGGGCATTCTGGTGAAATATTCCTGCCATGAGATTCCATGAAAACTCACACTTATGTACAGTATAAATATTTCTCTCACTTCTAGCTCAAAACTCAATTTACCAGCTTTTTTCTTCCCTTTGTGTTTTGTGCAAAGTATGCTAATGTATTTAGTGCTCTTCTCTGGTGTAAGTAAAGAGGCCTTGGGAGATGAGAAGATATGATCGCTGTTGGAAAAGTGGTGTCAGTTGAACTTTCAACTCTGATTAAGGCAAAATACTTACAAATGAAGGCAGTAGGATAATATAACCAGATTGCATTTCTCAGTTAACTGATTACGTAAATGGTCTTCAAGGCAGATTATAAGAAATTAATATACATGCCTTGCTATCAGGCTGTTCTTGATCAAAATGACTTATTATAAGGTTATAAATATGAACTCCTTCTCTTCGTGTCTCATACCACTCAGAATAAGGCAGAATAGCTTGTGGACTGTAGCCTAATACAATCCAAACTTTAGGTTGTGTATGAACAGCCTTGAAATTAAGAAGGTTGTTAAGATTGCAGATTTTGTGTGTGTGCGTATTTAATCCTCCCTTTGGAGGGAGGTGAGAGGAGGAAGAGGGAAGGTGATACAGCACCAGCTTTCTGCCATTTAGGCCTTCCTCCTGTCTCCTTCAGCCCAACTGCTGGGACATTCTTTCCACCCCCAGAGCTGAACTATGGTTAACACTTTGGGACAGCACAAATCAGCTCCTACTCAAACTACTGAGAATCTTGTCATCATCTTCAGAGAAAAAAAAACAGCAACCAACAAACACCACGACTTGGGCTTTTCAGATTTTATCTAATCTCATTTGCCTGACTTGCACATATGAGGCAAGTTGCTCAATTCTGTCGAGTTTCTGATATTTCATGGTGTGAATTTTATCTTCCCTAATTTGCAGCTCTTCACCTTATTATTCCCACTCACAACCTGCTGAATCGGTTACTCCTCTCTGATAGCATTACTTCACTATTCATGTTTGTTTAAATATTTTTCCTCCCTTTTCCTTCTAGAAATGCTTTTCCTGCACATATTGCAATATTGAAATCTTATTAACCTGTTTCAGCTGGTCACATGTGAGTGTCCTTTTAATGTAGATTTTGCATTCACTTTTGCTCCCAGTTATATTGAGATATACATCTATACACATACATGTTTATTTTATTAAAAATAAAAAAACAAACTTACTTAAAAATGGAATACCCACACTGGATTAAAATGGAGTCTATGTGCTAAAGATAGTAGGACCCTGATTTCACCTGTGAGACTCATTACTGTACAGAAATCATTGATTTAACAGTAGCACACATATTAAGTTCACGCCTAATTTTTTATGTAGGATTATTCTCTGTTTCACCCCTCTTGGCACATCCTCATGTGCCTTTAGCCCAGCACTGGTGTTGTCAGAGGCCTCTCTTCTGAATCACTTCTTTGTGAAGCAGGGATTGGGCTGTTAGCTGGAAAAGCAGAGGAAAGCCAGAGTACTTTGTGGGATGCATCCGTGGGAGGGAATGTAGAAGACCAGGTATATCACCTGTCAGACTTCACCTACCACAGTTGGAACATCCTTCTCAGCTGGGTGTTTTTTCCTTACAGGGGATGTATGCAGCTAGCACAGGGTGAAAGCTGGTAGCCAATTTTCTGACAAAATGTATTTTACTTGGAAAGTGCTGACTCCCTGAAAATAAAGCATTTCACAGTGTGTACCAGCTTCAGTGAAACAGTGATTGGGAAAGCATTCTGTGCTTCAGGATGGAATTTCTGCTCAAAACTACAGACAAAGGACCACCACCGGATAGAGAAAAAAAAAAACCCTAGCTCTTGGACTAGTCTGCTAAGAGGAGGGAGGTCTGGGACTCAAACCCTTGCTCCAGACCAGATTCTGCTCAACAAGCACAGAGATTCACAGGCCCAAGAGCTGGAAAATGATGTCCAGAAGCCAAACCTTTCATTTTTTATGAATTGTCATCATAGGCAACTGCAGAAATTTGCACTCAATAGGGCCCAATAATTATTTTCACTTGATAATGTATGTGGAATTTAATTTGCAATTACTATTCATACACTTGGTTCTATTGCATTAGTAGATTATATATTAAAATGATATATCTGTGCCACAGTGCTAGAACAGGCTTCCCTGCTTGGAATGTAGTGTTAAATGCAAGAATATTTCTAAATAACTGGAATAATAACAACTACATTATGTTACTCAAGCACTGTTCAGTTTATGCACTTTAGAGTCTTTAAAGGGATGCAAACCACATTGATAGAAAATAAAATCTGAAACCTCTACTGTACTTCAGTAATCCCCCTGATATGCCAAACACAGCAATTTCTGCTGAACGACTTGATGGCTCCTGTGCCTTCCCAGCAGTTTGTCACAGTCTCTACAGGACATTTTTGGGTGATTATAGCCCAGAGTTACATGCTCTGGGAAGGGAAACTCTATCTTGGTTCATTGCCCCAGCAGTAGCCCTGTATTCCTGCAGTAGGACTGTATTTCAGTGGGAGCAAAAGGAAGAGAAACTGAGAACTCTTGATCTAAAGTCCCAGTGGGTAGCCTCCAAATTGTTACATCTCTTGTTATATCCACGGAAATTACAGTATTGAGTTGTGGATAAATATTCTCATGTGTCTAACAACGTCATGCACTAGAGATAAATGCAGCATTATTTCTGTTAACTTGTGCTTGCTTATGGGCCTTACCCAATCTAATATGAGTTGGACCATCTCTTTTGGTCAGTTCAGGAGAAAACAAACACGTTTGCAGAATCTAAACCTTTGGTTAGAGCAGAGTCTAAATGGCTAAATTTTGTGTAAATGTTTTGCCTCAGTCTTGGGGGGTTCCATTTAGGCAGTACTACAGAAAAGGTAAATTCTATCTATCTATCTATCTGTCTATCTATCTATCTATCTATCTATCTATCTATCCCAGCCATAGAGCTAATGAGGCTTAGACATGTAAAACTCTGTTTGTGTATACAAGACTTCACCCAGTGCAAACCTGCGAGTCTCTCAGGAGTGGAACTTTGCAGCTGTTTAAACAATGCACAGCAGTACCCAGCAGTTCAGAGAGGAAGATATTTCAGGCTGAGCTTGGAGCAGCAGTTTAGACTCAAGATGTATTAACCCTCGTGAGTGTTTGGCTGCAGAGGAATAGCCAAGTGCCAGCTTCACAAAAGAACTTGAGTTTTTCTGTGTCCTGGCTCTGAAATGCAGTAAGATGACCTGGGAGAGTTAGGTTCTTCAGAGCAGGTATCATATGGTAAAATGGTTTTCTACTCAGAGTGTTTAATCTAGGAAATATAGAGAGGGCCACCTTCGATCTTGCTAATCTGTGTTTTCTAAACAGAAGCTCACTACACTGAAAGTCAGAGGGCACGCATGCCTTCCCTGTGCGGAGGGCAATGCCTACCTGCACTAGTCATGACCTCAACACAGCTCCTGCAGCTAAGGTACCAATTTTTATCAGTCTACTATATGTAAAGCAAAATGTTAGACGTTAGCCTGGGGGTCTTGTCTGGCCTTCTCAAGAGTTTAAGCACTGCTTAACACATGCAGAGCTGCAGTTTAGATTCAGACATCTCAAGCATATCTGTATTTCTCTTTGAACTTGTCAGGAATCTAACTCTGGAAGAGGCTATAACGAACTAAACCAGTATGGCTCTCCAGTTTGCATAACCCATACACTTAGAAAGCCAGCTCTTCTAGAAGGAGGTAGAAGCCATTTTCTAGGAATTAGAAGCCTGAGCCAGAGAAAGTCCAGAGTAGACTGCTACTGCCCTCACCCAAGCACAGCTGGCACCCTCAGCCCCAGCAGGACACTTCCAGATGTCGCTGCTCTGTTTCTCCTCCCAAAGCAGGGAAGCGGTGTTACCTGTCAGCCGTCTGCTGCCTACCTTTGGAGACAGCAGAGGGAAAGAGGAACTTATAGGACTTGATTCTTCTGACCAAACACAGACATGTGGCAGGAAACCATTTAAGAAAAACACAGCAGAAGTAGGTACCTAAGTGGGAGCAATATGTCTAAGCCTTCAGTACAGTCATAGAGATCTGTTCAACACAATCAGTGGAGACCAAAGAGCAACACAGTTCACCCTACAGTACAGTTACCTGTAATGGGGTGAACTACCCTCTAGTTTCCCTTCTCTGGATAGACTGTATCTCCATTGACCACAGCAGACACTTGAAAATTTGGCTCACATTTAGACCCTCTATGTTCAGCTGTCAGTCTGGAGCTGAATCCTACCCTGCCCAAAGGCTGAGGTGAATTACAGGCTGTTTCACCGCTTTAAGTGGTAGTCTCTTTTCCCAAGTAACAAGTGATAGGACAAGAAGTAACAGCATCAAGTTACACCAAGATTTAAACTGGATATTAGGAAAAATTTCTTACCCAAAAGGGTGGTCAGGTGTTGGAACAGGTTGCCCAGTGCCATGGTGGAATCACCGTCCTTGGAAGTGTTCAAAGAACGTGTAGATGAGGCCCTTAGTGACATGGTTTAGTTAGTGGTGGCCTTGGCAGTCCTGGGTAAAGGCTGGAGTTGATTATCTTAAAGGTCTTTTCCAACCTCGTTGAGTCTATGATTCTATGACCTGTTACAAAGGGAGTGTGAACAGCTCAGGGGTGGACATGTTTATGCTCTCCTCATCTGAGCAGTGTCCTCAAAGCAGTGTCTTTTCTAAGCTGCTGACCTGAGCTGAGACTGAGAAGATCCCATGCCAAGTCTGGGTGCTTATTCCTCCTCCTGTCTGCCACAGTGGAAAGAAAGTGTTGGAGAGCAGGAAAAAGGACCTCTCTCCAGTAGGAAAAAGGTAGTTAGGTGGCTGCATGACCTCTCCTGAGAGTTCCTCTTGCTAAAGCTAGTCAAGGGAAGTGTCCAGGCTGAAGCAGGAGCACTGGTGCTGGGACAGGAGCACCCAGGCTAAGGTAGGAGTACAAGAGCTGCTGGATCTCCCAGAGCCACTCTGCAGATCAAGGCAGCAACCCATGCAAGAGGTAAACTTGACAAACCTGACAGTCAATCCTATAAGTGGATCCTGTAAGCATACCGGCTGTCTGTGATCTGATAAAGCCCTCATAGTAAGTCCTGTCCCAACACTCCACCACTTCTCATATTATTAAAAATACTTCTTGCAGTATTGTGGGGATCCTGTGAGAAGCTCTTACCTGAAAAATGCTGTCTGTGCCTAACTTTGCTCTGAAATACCTGGTTGCAAACAGCCAAGTTTGTGTACAGACAAGGTGAAACACTTATGAGGGTTAAGGGGATTGTTAACAAAGTGAACCTGCTATTGTACTGTAAGCTCAATCTTGTAACCGTATAAGCAGGGCTGCTGAACTCACCAGAGGAAGGAAGAAAAGGAGATCAACCCCTGGAGCTAATACAAATTAAGGTCCCAGTTCTGCAACCAGATTCCATAGTGTTAGTAGGGTTTCCGTTTGGGCTCACATTGGCAAATGGGGACTTAGTTACACACTTTGATTAAAACTAAACAGAATTTGACAGTGCAACATTTTCCTTACACTAGAAAGCTACAGCTGTGTGCCAAATATGCAAGATAAAAGAATATTACAGAACTGAAACAGTAAAAAAAATCGGTTACAGTAAGCATACGTTTTTATGGCTACATATTTTTTCCAGTTGATTCCATCCCAGTCCATCTTTCTTCAAATAATTGTCATTAATCAAATACAAATATAGGCCCCAAGGGTCTAACTGAGATTTAAAACTAAGCACATGTGTAAGTGTTTGTTGGTCTGGAGTCTTAGTTGTTGCAGTTTTATTGAAAAACATTCTACAATAGGTTTTCTTCCTCCCACCTCCCCCTCCTCCCACCCAACAAACCAAATTACAAAGGGATTAATCCAATCAGTTTGAGAAATGTTTTAATATATCAAATATAGTCTTACCCCACAGCAAAAAAAACCCAAACACAACAGAAAGCCAGAACAAATCTTTCTTTCATTGTCAATAGCAACTACAGTCAAGTCTTGCTTTCAGTCTTGCAAATGGACAAGCAGCTTCAGTGACATGCAGTGCAGCAACATTTACAGAGAAAACAGGTAAGCTCATAAAGCATTGTCTCACACAAGTCAGGAAAACCAGGAGCAAAGGTTCAGTGAGGTTGCTGCTCCCCTGTGCAGTCCTTTCAAAGACACTAGAGGTGCAGCAGCCTTCTGACAAGCAGCAAGTGCCTGGACTTTGGCTCAGAACAAAAAAGCCAACCTATACCCTGCACTGTCAAAACATACCCTACACATCTGCTGTTGCTGGAAGAAGTCTTACTGATTTCAGTAGGATTCGATATGATTACAAACATAAGCGTGTGGTTGTGCTTTTGCACAACTCAGTATGTAAAAAGTTATATTTTTAAAGGAGTTTTTGTATGTGTGCACATGCATGTATCTAGATCTGTACGTACTTAGGTTCTGTGTATACATACATACTTTAGGTTCACATAGATACACAGAGGAAAATTATTTCCCAACCCACAGCTAAAAAGGAACAAAGAAAAAACCCAAAGCTGGATAACCCTTGGCACTCCAACAAACTCAAAGGACCCAAGAAAGCAGAAAAAAACAAGAGAGCAGAATGTGGCCTTCCCCATTCATCATGAGGAGTCTGGACTATACCCTTACTATGGTCCCAAGCTGTAATAGCATCCTCAGTTGCATCTCCAACTCTACATTCCTCCTTTCCACAAAAAAAACCCTTTGGATACTCAAAATCAGCCAGCCCTTATTTTTTTTTTCCATCTCTAGCATCCTGTGACACATAGTTTTGTTTCCAGCTGCCCCATGACTTTTTGTAGCAGGAACATCTGATATTTTCCCATATCCCTGTGATAAACCTTTCAGGGAACTGCATTTTGAACATTCTGTTTGTGCTGAAGTAGGGTTTTAAGACTTTGGGGAAAACAAGACACTTTCATGCTAGTTTAATTCAGTCTTGCCCTTGAAGAAGGATTTGTGCAGGGAACACTTCAGCATAGAGTGTATGCTTGCATGAACCTTTCTTGTATGAACATAATGGTGGATTGAGAGAAAGGATGCAGATTTCCAGACAAATAGCACATAAGTTTGCAGGTTCATGTGGTCTCTTTTCCACACACCTTCTGCAAACCTTGGACATTACTGAAACGGAAGATGAATTACTTGGGATTCTGTGAGAGCAAAGAGCAAGGCCCTCCATGAGGAAAAATTGTGTAGAGGTTAAGGGTCAAGGTACACCTCAAATGTTCTCAGTTATCTGTTTTACTATTAACCAAACACAAGAACAGAAAAGGACTTCTTAACTCCACTCTTCTTCTTCCATCCTCTTGTAGTAGGGGGATTTGCTTAATTCTTTACAGCTGACCCAGCCCTTCCACCCTGACAATCTTTATGCAAGGTTTACGGCATGCAGCTGCGGTCCTTCTGCTCAGGGCAAGAATGTTAACCCTTCCCCTGACAATCCTTGAACTGGTTATTATATACAGTCCATCACATGAATCTGATTTGCGACACCACCAGATGGTTGTTATTTAGGTGAAAGCAGACCCAGAATAATAGTCCAAAACACTACAGGGTCAGTTACTAACCTACTAATTTGTGATCAGAAGTTGGAAGGAAGAAATATGTTGGCATGGAGAAGGGGCATGGACAAGGACTGTTTGTGTTTGCTATGCCCTATGCATTCCACCTCTTGAAGAATTTTGAAGCCAAAGCTGAGAGCTTTTTCTTCCATTAACTGTCTTGTCTGGGGGCTTGGGTCAGGTTCTGGATTTTTCTCTTTTGTTTTAGTTTAGCTGTTGTGAAACACAAACCTTTTTGAGGGAAGGTTGAACTTCATGCACAGCGGAGCCAGGAAAAGAGAGCCAACCTTCTGCTGGCACTTCTGTGCCTGAACAGGAAAGAAAGTCGACACCTGGAAATGCTGACATTTCGGAAAACAAATCTCACCCATTTTGAGTACAAGTAGGATGCTGGCAAACAACGAGACATTGAAGCAGGAGGAATGCAGGAAAACTGACAAAGCAAAACCTGAGAGAAGTATTTAGGAGCAAATAAATTATGAGTGTCTTGAGCAGTGCCATGGCTAATGAATTTGTATCACCACTCTTCAAGTCATGGACAGAACATGGTAGATACTCCATATCTTTCCCCAAATAACAACTGCACAGATATTAACATTAATGCCTGAAGTAGCCTGTTGAAACCTGGATTTATATCAGTCTACCTCAAATCAGTATGACCATTTCCTTTAGGGCTTTGCAGATAGTCGATATTTCAGTGTGGAGGCCAAGTTACACACCGATTCGGTTCAGGCTGAATTGAGTTTGGATTTTCTCTGTGCTTGCTTTCCTCACTCAAGTGAGAAAACAGAAAACTTCTGCTGTACAGAAAATGAAACAGGCCAATAAAAGGAGGGGCAAGACCCCTGGCGCTGCAGGAGGAACTTCTGACTTCTCTGTCTGGAGCTAGCCTGCCCCTCACTGCAGGTGGGTGATGCAGTCACCTGGCGAACACTCCCCAGCTGACCACAGCTCCGGGGGGAAAGACATTCCCCTCCTGCAGGACACACAGCACAGACTGCAGAGCTTTAATCCTCCTGCTTGACACCTCCCCTCCTTGCCCCATGTCTTTCCCATAAACCCATGTCTCACTGGCCATGCCAGAGACAGGTGGTGTTAGTGCCTTCACTTAGGAACGGGAAATGCTGGTTTTGGTGATGGGGTTATCTGCCTACCAGGGGGGTGCTGGGGTCGTGGGGGTCTCCATCCAGAAAAGTCTGGATTAAACCGTGAGTATATTTTGACTTTAAACTGATGTAGGTGAGATTTAGAATAGGTATTAGGAAGAAGTTCTTCACTGTAAGGGTGGTGAGGCACTGGCACAGGTTGCCCAGAGAAGCTGTGGATGCCCTGAAAGTGTTCAAGGCCAGGCTGGACAGGGCTTTGGACAACCTGGTCTGGTGGAAGGTGTCCTTGCACATGGCAGGGGGGTTGGAACTGGATGATTTTTCAGGCCCCTTCCAACCCAAACCATTCTGTGATTCTATGATATTTTTTAAACAGCTTGTCCTACAAAATGTTTGGGACAGTCTCTGTTCCCTGGACACAAATTATTCACCCCTCTTAGCATCAGGCACATAAGTTAACTTACCTAATGTCTGAATCACCCTCTCGCCAGTGTTTATAAGGAAAGATCAGCAAACCACAGTTCTAACATGGACGTACCACTAAGCAGCAGGTAAGTCTGGGTAAAAAAAGCCCAAACACTTCCTTTGCTGCATCTTTATAGAGGAGTCCCTTTTATGCTGATATGCTCTCCACTGCTGTTTGTTCACTCTCTTACATATTATCATTCAGGTACCTTCTTAATTTGGGCAAATTTATAAGCTACTCAAGAAAGCAGCTGATTCTTTAATGGTAATGTACTCTATAGATCTGTGGTACAAATACAAAAAGATGTATTACGACAATGTTTGGAATGCAAAGGCAAATAAAATGAAGCCAGACATTAACATATATTTAGTCCAAGCAGAAGACAATTGGAATTAATTTAGTTCTTACACTTCAATATATCATACATATATATGTGTGTATATATATAAAAGGAATGCTTGTAAAGCAAAACCAATTTGCAAGCAAAATAATAAATGAGAAACAAATCTGCGGCACTCTGTACACTCATATGGTGGGTGTATTTTTGTCCCATAATGCTAGCCTTGCTAGTTGTTTTGTTTTCTTCTTTGTACCTAATTTGCTCTTTTTAATAGAAAACTTGGGTTGTAGAAATTGTAATTTTAATCTTTTAATAAAAAGTTTGGGTTGCAGAAACTTTTCCTTCTCTAGCAGACAACAGAAACAGCATCACAATCATTTGGGGCCCTTTCAGCTTAAAAAGTACTCAAGCTAGTTATTTTCAAGGCACTCTCTGTTGTAAATAATCTCATATACTACTCAGTTTTTTAGAGCCAGAGCTATTGTGGGTCATACAACAGAAACAATCTTCCTCCTGATCCTGTTTTTTCCCTATCAGGTTATTGGCTTTTCACCTAGCTAACTGTGGAAAAAACAACCAGCATCCTCCAATCTTGTCACTGGAGACCACTTTCCCAACTCAGTTGAAAGGTAGCTGTATTGGTGGGTCTGAAACTTCTGCAAGGGTAGAAGGCTTTGGTTTGTTTCTTGAAAGATGGGTTTATAATGGAAAATAGTGTTAGGCTAAAGGAATAGTGCTGGTGGTATAATTTGGCAGAAAAATAAAGGCCATCCAAACAAAAGGGTTTGCATTTCTGGAAAAATAATTTTAGTTTTGTGCCAACACTGTCTGGACTAAGCAAAAATATGATTTACACCTTTCTAAAGCCTTGAACCCATTGCCAGAAGTATGTAAGAAAAGTCAAAATCTGAAGGAGTAAATTTCTTGGGCTGCCATTTCCAATGAGTAAGTTTGATAAATAAAACTTAATTTTTACATCTGCCTTGGATTCTGGTGTATGATTAATAGCTTGAATGTTGTGGCCAGTAGCCAATGTATGTATGTGATTACAGCAATCTTAAATATAGTACATTTTGAATAAATATGCCAAAAAGAGTATAAAAAACACTCCATGCATGCTTGGAAAAAATCTTGTCACAGTGTCAAATATTAAATCCTTATGAAAGTTAAACAGCACAGGAATCGTTAGGCAGAATCACAGAAGCATGGGGTGCCACTGGCATCAGCTCAGCTTTGGGAACTCAGTCATTGAAACACCATTTCTGTTCATTTTGTTTTCTACATTTTGTTTCAGCTAATTTGCTACATACTGAAGCAAAACCCACCCAACCCCCCTACTTTGCCAAAAGCACCATGTTCAAGTGGTTGTCTTTCAGAGTCACCTGCCAAAAATCAAAAAATAAATTGAAAAATGTTGTTCACTTAAAAATTATACTCTGCTAACCCACATCTTGTGCTCAGCACGGTTTCCCTCTCCTCTTCAAGGGACATCATGTTGTTGCCTGTGCTGACAACAGCAGGAGGATGACAGATATCACTAAACTCTAGTGCACTCACACCACAGAATTACTCGTTTAATGGAATTTTTACCAGGGACAGCTCACTGGCATTTCATAGGAAATACAGGATGTCCTCCAAATCCCTACATCTGCGGAACATGGAATGTGTTATTTGTTTTCTCTCCCTGCCTTCACGCCATTGCCTCTTCTTCTCCTCCTGTTGGCTTTTCCTTCGGCACCTCCACCGTGCCTCTGCTCTGCAGAGGAAAACTCTGCACCAGGTTTAGGTAGGAGCAAAAGGGGTGGAACCTCCTGGAAGTTCAGAGCTTAACTGAGGCTTCTTCAAGCCAATCAGTAATTTTGGCATTAATACTACCCATGAGGTTTTGACAGCTTTTTTAATGAAAACTTCTATACACCAGGTTTCAAGTGCCTATCTTCTGTAACACTCTCCTCTCTGTAAAGAGTGAAAGGTAGCCTTGCAATGGTTCTGGGGTGACTTTTTCATGGAACACTTTACCTACTTTTATTAGAAATTTTAGACACCAGATTCCCAATTCTGCTAAACTGTTCAGGGCAGAAATTTTTGCAGCAAGAAGCACAACATCTGCAATGTAATGGAAGCACAAGTGCAACCTTAACTTTCCAGGGAAGGGAGGAAGAAGTGCCTTTGCTATTAAAGGCTATCCTTTGCCTGCCTTCAAATGGGTGAGTTTCACCTGCTATAATTACATCCCATACCTAATTATGTTCTTAAACAGTATCACCTCTAAAAGGAGGGCTTGCTCTGCTCTGAGCTGTGAACTCTGAGCCAACATTTGTATTAAGCAGTATTGACATCCAGTGGAGAGTTAGAATAATTACAGGCATGCAGACAACCAAGTGCAATTATCCAGTTTACATTCTGAGTTTAGCTTGGAAAGAGTAGTCTACTTATCTTAACCTACCAATACTATCTTCCTATAAAATGTAATTCTTAATATCAGTGTATTCTCTTTGTTATGAAAAAATGGAATAATATCACACAAAGTCTACCATTTTCCTGTAAAGGGGTTTCTTTTGCATAGTTCCCTTTTCTTCCACATACTTTCCCTTTTTTGTTACAGTTGTTCAAAAGTAATGTCTGGGCTGCAGGCGCTGTTGTTTCTATTGATTTTTTATCGTAAAGAAGACATCAAAGCATGTGCCTGACTGTTTTCCAGGACACATAAAAGTGTACCTGTCTTTGAAAACAGTATTATAATGCAATTTAAACCCAGATTTGTAGTCTCAGACTCGATTATGTTTCCTGAATGTTAGTGAAGATGGACGTGCATGAGCTAAGTACCTCCCAACTGCAGGGGAAACAATGCACAGTCTAGCCCCTGCAACAAAGGAAGAATCAGTATGAGACTTGAGGTAGCAGCAAAAACCTCATCAGCACTAGTTTAAGGAAAAATTGGTGACCCCATCTGATTCTAACAGAGTTATATTCTTAGCAAAGAAAGAAAGCTATTTTGACAATATTCACTTTCTCCTATAAAGGATGTTGACTACTCATTGTAAAACTAACCACTTGTCGGCTCTCAGCAATCAAAACCTGAACAAATTTTTGACAAAAGTGGTGAAAATCAGTTAAAAATCACAGTAAGACTGAAAGAAAATTAAAAATAAAATGCAAGCTGTACCAATCCATTTTTGTATAACTAACATTTCTGTCTTTGTGACTGCCTTCTCTTTCTATACGTCAGGCAAATCTGTCATGGGAAAATGGAGATCTCCAAACATCAGCAGTAGAAAATAGTGGATACAACTATTGGTCACCAGTTAAAAATTTGCCTTCTTGCTGTACTTTATGGTCTATGCCATATGAATTGGTTGGCTTTAATTTTGCCAAAAGACATTCACATTATAGAAAAAAAAGCTTGTAAGTGCTAGTTCAAGCTCCAGTGAATCTGTTGAACATCTGGTCCTGGTGTAACTGCTCAAAACTGTAGAAGGCAGATGCAGATTTGGGGACTGTTCTATATTCCCTCCAAGTGCATCCTTCAGAGAAAAAAACCAAGAAGAATACAAATATAAAAGGAAAGCACTGGTAGTGTCCATATGGACACTCCAAGGCCTTTGAGGGAGAAGTCTTAAGTTTGGACAGTAGCATGGGGAGTTCATAACAAAATGGGATTGCTGGGAAGGAAAACCTCTGGCTCAGATATTCAATACCTCACCCTCTGGTGTGCTCCCTCACACTGTCCAGGTGACTCCACCATTAGCAGCTCTCCACAAGGACAACTTGAATATGACTGTATTCACCCTAGAGTCCAAGACATTGGGTGAGACTTTTTTTTTTTTTCAAAGACTTGGTAATACATATGAAGCACGTAGCCACCTTGCTTATGAACCAAAAGCACTGCTGTCAGGAGCCCCTGCCTCACAAGATGGTCTCATTGAGAAAAAGCTACTTGCAATGAGGAGTAGAGAGCTACCCATAGAGATACAACATAAGCTGATAGGTCTGAGTCAAGGTGGACCATGGTGGTGCATAAGGAAGGTGCTCATGACAAATGTCTAGCTCCTGAGCAATGCTGGGAGACAGTATGTGCAGCATGTTTCAAATAGGTGAAAAAAGTATTAAAAAGGCCATGTCAGATTACTGTGAGTGCCATGGGATACATGTAATATAAATTACTGCATCCAGGCTGAATCTGCCCGAGAGGCTCTGAAGGTATCACCAAGATCTGAAGCACAGATGCCTATGAAAGATCGTCACCAAGAAAGCCTTCATGACTGAACTAACAGAATACTTGTCAATAACATGCTGATATGCCCCAAACCCACTGCTCTTTGAAATAAGGCCAAGTCTGCAAGATTCCTTGCACAACAGAAGGTGTAATGTGTATCTATATATCTCTCTATATATCTATGTGAATGTAAAATGTCACTCTCTTTGTGTAACTGAAGTAACACCAGATATTTTTGCTGGTGCAGATGCTGCAGTTTAATTCTCATGCTGCAATCATCTGGTGGGTTCAAGCAGTGCTTTCAGTTAATCACTTGCTTTTGCTACCTCCCAGATTGATTTACCTGCATATTATAATTGTTCCATCTGCCCTTTAAGTTTATATTTCTCCTTGTCACATGGAAGAACACTAATCGGTTTCTTAGTTTTGTCTACTTTTCCTACAATAGAAAAGAATTCTGTTTAATATATTCACTAATTTGTTGCACAATTACTGTTGCTTTTCCCAGTTCATCTTGTAACTGTTCTGATTGCTGCTGACTTCTCTCAATTAGTAGATTTCCCTGGGACACTTGGAAGTAGGAATGACAGGAAATGCTCTATAAAGACCGTTATTAATAGAATTTCAGGTCTCTGATTAAGCTGTTATATTTTGAAGGAAAAATCTGTAGGAAGCCACAAATTGCAAGGTTTATAAAACACGTAAATAGAAGTCTGTGCATGAGACAGTTTTAAGGAAACACGAAGATATTTGAGAAAGAATAACAGGCCACAAAGACTTTTTGATTTCTGAAAACAATTTTAGTGGTAAAATGCCAGCTAATTTTTATGAAATACACACCAGCTGACTAGCAGGAACATGCTGAGGCTTGACCACCACAAGAGGTCTGTATCACTCATTGCAGTCCCAGGGTGCAGTGATGCCTACTGCAGAAGAGTGTCCTGCATGCTCTGCTAATTTTGTTAATCCTTCCATCTATCATCAGAGATATCCTGAGGCTTTCTGCTGAATTTAGGTAGTAAGGAGCTGCTCGAGCAGGCTCAGCACCAAGACAGCAGTGCATCCAGCTGGCAGGGGCTCCCCAGGGCAAGGAGCCGGCACCTGCAGCCCTGGGAAGAGAGGCAGCAGCATAGGAGCCGGCTCAGCACAGAGCTCCTGTGGAAAGTCTGGCGCAGGGTTCCTTAGTGGAATTGCTGGTAACTGTTTACATTACAAGAAACCTTTATCATAATGGGCATCTGCACTGAGGTTGCAGCAGCACGGCTGAGGAACAAGACACTGTCTGCTTCCTTACACATAGAAAGTTGTTAGATATTAGCAGCACTGTGGGACTAGAAATCCCCACGTCTGGTTTCGAGATGCTTCAAGTATAAGGGGCTATAAACAACTCTTTATCTCCCACCACCTAAGAAATACATGTGCTTTGTTTTGGTTTGGAAGTTTTTTATGGCACATCTGAATCCTATTGTCTTTGCAGTAAAGTATATATCCAACATCAAAAAGTACTGCTTGAGTCTATGTAATCGCTTTTTTCAGAGCGCACAGATACCCACAGTAGGAAATACCTCTTTGGTAAAACCAATGGCTCTGCATGCTTAGAAATGGGTAGTCTTATTCTGTAATTAATCTTTTTATGTATTTCATAACCCGTTTGCCATTGTCACAGATTACGTTTGTCCTGGGTTCAGCAGTAGCAGTCATTTTTTCTCCTTCTTAGTAGCTGGTGCAGTGCTGTGTTTTTTGACTTTTGGCCTGGGAACAGCACTGATAACACCGATGTTTTTAGTTACTGCTCAAATGTTTAGTCTGAGCAAGGACTTTCTGGGCCTCATGCTCTGCCAGGGAGGAGGGGAAGCCGGGAGGAAGCAGAGACAGGACACCTGACCCA